>JAADYC010000671.1:0-15326 GCA_023338135.1 Phytopythium kandeliae | reverse complement strand
GGATGCACGCACACTTATCGAGCGCCGCCTCGCGCATGTCCTCGCAGCGGCGGTGGCGCGCGGCCTCGTCGCCTGGTACGCCGCCCACGAGGCTCTTGAGCGCCTCCATGTCGGCGCAATGGTGAGGTGGATGGCGCCGCCTGTGGTTGCCTCGGGGCTACTGTTCGGGTGGACAGCGGTGGGACATGGCGGTGTCGGCCTTCGACCATTCGCTGCAGCTCTCGATGGGGCGGAGGCGCCGACGGTCGATACAGAGGTGGGTAGAGAGATGGAGACATGGAGAGATGGAGAGATGGAGAGATAGAGAGATAGAGAGATGGAGAGGCAACGGAGAGCGGCGAGGGCCAACGGAGGGCGGAGGGGCGGCGCGCGGCCCGGCGGCGGGCCGCGGCCGGAGCGCGCGAGTCTATTCGAGTTCGACGACAGCACCGACGTCCTTCAGCTTGTTCACGATCTCGTCGGCCTCGTCCTTCTTGACGTCCTTCTTTAATACACTCGGGGCGCCTTCGACCAGCTCCTTGGCCTCCTTCAGGCCCAGCCCCGTGATGGCGCGCACCTCCTTGATAATCTTAATCTTGCTCTTGGCGTCGAAGCTCGCGAGCTTGACGTCGAACTGCGTCTTCTCCTCCTTGGGCTCCTCCGCCGCAGCCGCTGGCGCCGCGCCGCCGCCGTAGCCCGTCGTGAACGCCGACTCGGCGATACCGAACTTCTCCTGCTCGTCCGCAAGTACGCATGCACGCACACAAAACACATCCGCGTATCAGTTCGCCATTCAACCAGACGCCCGCAAGCATGCGTGCTCCGTGCACACGCACCTGGATGGCCGTCGACAGCTCGGCGATCTCGACCATGTTGAGCGCCAGGATCTGGTCCAGCACGGTCTGCACCTTGGGCGAGAGCGCGAGCTCCTCCTTGGCGTCCGCGGGCGCCTCGGCCGAGAAGAAGGCGGCCTGCGCCAGGCGCGACGGGTTGGCCGCGCGGCGGGCGGCGACGGCGCGCTGGGCGGCGGCTCGGGTGGCACGCGCGAGCATCGGGACGGCAGCGGGGCGGCACGAACTTCCTCCGACCGATGGGCGGACTTGTGGCGCTCGTGTCGAGCGGGGGAGCTGCTCGTTTGCGGCGCGCACGGCCACCAACCGCTGCGTCGGGGTTTCCACCAATCCACGGAGGATTTTCGGATTCTGTCCAATGGTAGCGCGGGATCACATTTTGCTGGCCAATCACTTCTCTCCGTGTCGGGTTCGCAACCAACTTTCCACGAATCAGACACATCAAAGCGCTTCAAAGCCGTAGGATTGGCTGAAACGCCGAACTGTCAGTGTAGCGAGGCAATCGCAACAGTGGCTTCATGCGCGGGGGATATCCTTCGCACGAGCGACTGCCACGGGGAAGCTCCGGAGCGCTCGACGCGCCGCTCATCGACCCATTGCCCGAGCGCCCGCCCGCGACCGCGACCGCGACCGCGACCGACCCGCGCGTCGGCTCCATCCCAGCAGCATGCAGCTCTCCCTCGCGCTCGCGGCGGCGCTGGCCGCGCTCTCGGCGCTCGGCGCCAGCGGCGAGATCATCAACCAGTCGGTGCGTGCGGATCTGGATGGGTGGCGTCCTCGCGACCGGCCGATTGCGACCATCCCGGCCGGCAGCTGACGCCGCCGAGCTGTGGCGCGCTGCCCACGCCTGCAGGTAAAGCGGACGCTGGACCTGACGCGCCACGTGGTGCGCGAGAGCGCCGAGATCCGCTTCTCGGATGCGGAGGCGGACGTGGACGAGTACGTGGTGGCGTTCCCGGCGCACCTGGCGGCGCGGCTGGCGCACCTATCGGCCAAGTGCGGCAAGACGGCGTGCGAAGTGGTCGCGCGCGAGGACGCGGCGTTCGCGGTTGTGCTCAAGGACCACGTGCCGCGTGGCGAGGAGCGGTCGCTCAAACTGACGGCGCACTTTTCGCGCGCGCTGACGCCATTCCCGGCCGAGATCTCGCAGCGCGACGAGCAGCTCGTGGTGTTCGAGGGCAGCCACGTGATGCGCTCGCCATACGCGACGCGCACGCAGACCACTAAGGTGAAGCTGCCGTCCGGACGCGTGGAGAGCTTCTCGCAGGTCGAGCCGGTCACGCGCAAGGGCGGCGCCATCACGTACGGACCGTACGAGGACGTGGCGCCGCTGGCCGCGCCTGACCGCTCGCTGCGCGTGCACTTCAAGAACCACTCGCCGTTCCTGACGGTGACCAAGCTCACGCGCGAGGTCGAGGTGTCCATGTGGGGCCGCGTGTCGTTCGAGGACGTGTACGACCTGGAGCACTCTGGCGCGCGGCTCGCCGGCGGCTTCTCGCGCTACGACTACCAGGCGCTGCACCAGAAGAGCGCGTCCTTCTACGAGATGCACGCGCTGCTGCCGGCCGACGCCGTGAACGTCTACTACCGCGACCAGATCGGCAACGTGTCGACTTCGCGCCTGCGCCGCACGCCCACGCGCGCGGAGCTCGAGCTCAAGCCGCGCTTCCCGCTCTTCGGCGGGTGGAAGACGCAGTTCTACCTCGGCTACTCGGTGCCGACCCACTCGGTGCTCTCGCGCGCCGGCGACGCCTTCAAGCTCGAGATCGACTTCTCGACACCCATCGAGGGTGCCGCCGTGGACGACCTGACGCTCAAGGTCATTCTGCCCGAAGGCGCCTCGAACGTGCAGGTGAGCCTGCCCTTCGCGGTCGACGGCGTCTCGCACGCCTCGCGCCAGACATACCTCGACACGCCCGCCTTCGGCCGACCCGTGCTCATCGTCGACAAGAAGAACGTGGTCGCGGCGCACAACGTGCCCATCGAAGTGACGTTCGACTTCCCGCAGCGCTTCATGCTGCACGAGCCGCTGTTGCTCGTCTCGGGCTTCATGGCCTTCTTCCTCGTCTGCATGCTGCTCTTCCGCCTCGACCTGAGCCTCGTGCGACCGGTCGAGGCGGCCAAGAAGACCAAGACGGAGTGAGCGAGCGGTTGTCGTGGCCGTCGCGGGCTCTGTCGTCAGGAGCTCCATCGGGCGAGGAGCGACATGCGAGGGTTTCTTTCGTTCAGACCCTTGCTGTAATAGCGGCGCACCCGCCCGTTCGGCAGTCGATCAAGACGACCGAGGATGACTGTTTTCCACCCTAGCGCAGGAACGATGAATGAATCAATGGCGTTGGCGTTGGCGTCCGTCCATCCATCGCCTCGAGCCTCAAGACCTAGGGGTAGACACGGGCGGATTCACCGCGAACAATTCGTGATGAGCGCAGTATATTCGTTTGGATCGGCCCGAGAGCGGGTCCAAATGGCCGCTACCTGCCTGTCCGGCTGGCTGGATGCCTGGCTGCCTAGCCGCTGCTCGTGACGGTCCGAGGCGGCAGAAACGGCTCGAACGCCATCCTACTGCCGCCGCCGGCGTCACCAGGGCGGCGCGACGCGCGCACGCGAGGCCTACGCGCGGTTCTGGCGCGCGAGCGGGCCGAGGAACTTGGCCTTCTCCTCCGCCGTCTGGAAGCGGCCGTGGCCGAACTTGGACGACGTGTCGATGAACTTGAGGTTGATCTCCTCGAGCGCCGAGCGCTTCGTGTGCACGAGCAGCGACTTGCGCAGCGTGAGCGCGCGCTTCTTCGTGCCGACGATGGCGCCCTTGATCATGAGCCAGTCCTCGTTCACGACGCCGTAGTGCGGAAAGCCGCCGAGCGGCGTGATGCTCTTCTCCGTCAGGTCCTGCTCCGTCATGCACGACTTGGCGTCGCCGGCCGCACCGATGCGGTAGATCTTCTTGTTGATCTCCGTGCGGTGGTGGTAGCCGTGCTGACCCGCGCGCGGCACCGTGAAGCGCACGCGCGACGGGTGCCAGGCGCCGATACACGCCACCTTGCGCAGACCGCGGTGCGTCTTGCGCGGCAGGCGCGTGACGCCCCAACGCGTGATGACGCCCTCGATACCGTGGCCCTTGGTCACGCCGATCACGTCGATCATCTCGTCCTTGGCAAACACGGCCGTGACCGGCACCTGCTTCTCGAAGAGCGACTTGGCGAAGTCCACCTTGTCGGCCACGGCACCGCCGTTCACCTGCACCTCCAGCAGGTGCGCCTTCTTCTGGCGCAGGTTCACCTTGCGGATCTGCGTGTGCGCCAGCACGCGCACCACCTGGCAGTACTTCTTGATGCGCGTGAGCTCGTTCTCGATGTCCGCCGGCGCCGTCTGGTACTTCTTGGCGTACTTGGTGAACGCCTTGCGCTTCGACTTGTACCAGTTCTTGTAGAAGCGGCGCTTGACCTCCTCGCTCAGGTGCTCCGCGAACACCGTCGTGAGCGTGCGCAGGCCACGCGGCGTCTCCACGTAGCCGACCACGCCGACGACGACCATCGGCGGCGTCTCCACGATCGACACGGCCTCCACGACCTCCTTCTTGTGCACCTTGGAGCCCGGGCGGTCGACCTCGCGAACGATGTGCGTCATGCCCGCCTTGTAGCCCATGAAGGCCGTCAGGTGCGGCGCCTTGGACGCATCATCGCGCGGGAACTTGCGAACGCGGCCGCGGTGGTGCTTGGTGCGCTTCTTGGGCAGGAACCCCAGGTGGCCGTGGCGCGGCGCCTCGAACTTGCGGTGACCCATGGCGACGAGATACTGCGAATCTCAAACTACTCGCGGACAATGCGGCCTGTGCGGCCTGCAAACCGGGGGAGCGAGCGCTGTGCGCCAGCCAATCGGTCGGACCAGATCGCACTTAGTCAGGACGCAGCGGTGAGATGGAACCGATCGGTTTCAGAAGGGTTCGTACTTAGTAGAGGTCATCACTCGAGCTGCTCGCACAGACTGGTTGCTGGCGCTTGGCGCTGCGAGGCACGCCCGAGCATGGGTACGGACCCGATGGAGGCGATCTTGGCGTCCATGGCGGCGGCAACGGGCAACGCGGGGCCGCCCGCGGCCGCAGCCACGACCGAGACCAAGGCAGAGACACTGAGCGCCGTGACGAGGGTCAAGCGCGCGCGGGAGGAGGCGGGAGCAGCCGGCGACATCTGGAACGCGCGCGTGGAGCAGGAGGTGCCGGCCGAATGGCTGGGGGTCTCCTCGGCCCAAGCCGCCTCGCCGGCCGCCGAGGTCGCGCGGCAGCAGGCGCTGCGGCTCCTTAGCGCGCGGCTGCGGCGCGCCGCCGAGGGTCTGGGCATCGCCAAGCTACCCAACTCGGCGTTCGAGGCGTGGCAGCTGTCGGCGGCGGACGCGGCGCTGCCGCGCGTTGGTCGAGACGACGGCGCGCTGCGCGAGGAGCTCATCAAGGCCGGCGCGACGGCGGGCGCGGCACGCAAGGCCTGCAAGGAGCTGGCACAGGAGTCGGAGCGCCTGCTGCGCAAGCTGCGGCAGCTCGACGCGGGCGGCGGACAGCGCCGCGTGCGGCTCAAGACCGGCGAGGGCTTCGCGCGTCTGGCGCTCGGCAAGACCGAGGTGAAGCTCACGACGGCGCACCTGGTCAAGTTGCGCGAGATGTTCGCTCGCCGGCACGAAGGCGGTACCGCCGAGCGTTGGACGCTGCAAGACGAGCGTGCGTTCGAGAGCGCACTCTTCTGCTTGCTGCTGCGCTACGAGTCTCTCGATGGCGGCGGCTTCCAGGTGCGTCTCTCTCTCCCTCTCCCTCTCTCTGCGTATAGGCGAGCGGCGCCACCGCCGGGCCACACCGAGGGCGAGCGACTGACGCAGGTGCCGGCCCACCGCAGGCGGCGCTGAACGAGGAATGCTTCGACGTGCTGCTACAGCACTTCGACTGCCGGATGGAGTGCTTCGCGTCGCCGCTCAACGCGCGATACGCGCGCTTCTGCAGCGCGTTCGCGGACACGGACCGCGCGTTCGGTAGCGTCGGCAGCTTTTTCGACTTCTCACCGCGGTCGGGGTGCGTCCAGTGGATGCTCGCCTCTGGTATGCACCTCGGCGATTGACGCGGGTGATGGATGCCCTCGGCAGGTGCTTCGAGGCCAACCCGCCGTTCATCCCCAAGTTGATCAAGCGCATGGCGGAGCACATGACGGCGCTGCTCGCGCGCGCGGACGCGCCGCTTGCCTTCATCGTCATCATCCCTGCGTGGCAGGAGACAGAGGTAGGCGACAGTCCGCAGCGCGCACACGCGGCTGCTATCAGACACTTACTTGGCGATTGATCCGGCCGCAGGGTTGGCAGCAACTGTACAGCAGCCGCTACAACCAAACGCACGTGCGCATCGCGCAGAAGGAGCACGGCTACTGTGAGGGTAAGCAGCAGATCCGCAAGACGCGCTGGCGCATCGCGTCCTTCGACACGAGCGTCTTCTTCTGGCAGAACGCGCGCGCGGTGACCAAGTGGCCGGTGACGGACCGCGCGATCGCCGACCTCAAGCGTGCGTTCCGGTCCAAGCAAGCAGAGGAGAGGGAGACCAAGGGGCTGCGGCACTCGGGCAAGCGCGTCAAGACCGCGGCGCAGTCCACGACGACTGCCGGCACGAAATAGCCACGCGCAACACGCCATTCGCCACCAACCACAACGCACTTGATAAATTGACTGTTCCCCACCTCTGGCGTCGGCCCGACTAGATCTGCGACGCGTCGACGCCCTCTTCCTCGGCCATAATGTTGGCGATAAAGTCCAGCGACTCCTGCCTCTGCATCGAGTAAACGTTGCTGATCTTGCTCTGGTAGCCAATGCCATAGAACTTGTCTCCGACGTTGACCAGTTCGGGCCGGAACGTCGACGTGATGAACTAGAAGCGAACCGCAGCATTATTAGTGGGGATCCGCATGAGGTGCAAGCATATCAAGGATGCCGCGACTCACCTGAGCAGGGTTCTCCGGGGAGTGAGCTTGGCGATGGATGAGCGCCGCCACCGCCGCGCGGTGCGTCGAGTCCAGCGCTTGGTCAATCTCGTCGAATAGGTAGAACGGTGCGGGGTCGCAGCGCTGAATCGCGAAAATGAATGCGAGTGCAACGAGCGACTTCTGTCCGCCCGACAACTGTTGCATCAGGTACGAGTCGCCTTCGCCGCGGAAGTTCACCTTGATCTGGACGCCCGAGTACGTGTCAATGGCGTTCGCATTGGTGCCTGCTGCCCTCTTCGACGTATCAGCCGCGACCAGGATCATCTTGCCGTCGCCGGTTGGCACCAGCTCATGAAATACCTCCGAGAAGTGACCCGCAACGCCCTTGAACGTCCGCAAAATCGCCTCGTCCTTGCGCTTGTCGAGGACGTCGATGAGATCCTTGATCGAGCTGTAGCCATCGTCAAGCTCTCGCTTTCGATCGAGCAGCGTCGAGCGCTGCTCGTTGAAGTTCACGTATTGGTCCAGCGCCTTCTTATTGACGTGGCTGTACTTCTTGAGTTTCTCGTTGCGCTTATTGAACTGTTTGACTGCATCAACGAGGGTCAAGTTCTTGAAATTCTCGAGCTCGGAAATCGGCAACGTGCCCAGTTCGCGAATGTCTTTCATCGCATCATCGCGCTTTTGTAGCAGCCGACGACGTTTGCCCATGATCTTTTCCGCGCGGCGAGTCTCGAGTTGGATTTGGTCATTGAGTGATGCCTCTTCGGCGTTCAGAGCCTCCACGGTCGCCTTGTCACTCGCGATGGCTTCTTGCAGAGCTGCTAGGTCCATTTCAATCTTCTTGAGCATCGCCGAGTTCTCGTCCACGAGACGAGAGGCGTCTTGCAAGTCGAGCTGCTTTGTCTTCAGGCTATCTTCTTGCTCACGCCGCGCGAGATTCTCGATACCTTCCTCTGCCAGCAGCTTCGCCAGCTCCTTTTGCCGTCGGACCAAGTTTTGACTCAGAACGAGCTCGACGCTCTCCTTTTGCGACCGAAGCTCTTCAAGCTCTCGTTTCTTCGCGCGCTCTTCTGTTTGCAAGGTTGATATCGTTGCCGATAATTGGTGCAACTGGCGAACCTCGTCAGCGCTCAGACTGTCTTCCATCGGCGCGGCCAGCTCCGAACGAAGCGATTCAACGCGAGCGATCAAATCGTGGACCTCTCGCTCCTGCAAATCCAGGCTTCGCTCTTTCTGGACACGACTCGTTCTTTCAGTCTGGATACGCTCCTTCAGACGCGACACCTCGTCATACAGACGCTCGAGAGCTGAGACCGCATGCTGCTTGTTCGTCTCCTGCTTCTGCAGCTCGCCAATGATGGCGGCAACTCGTTGATCGGCTTGTTGAGCCTCCACCTTGACCTGGTGGGCTTTTGATCGGATAACATCCAGTTCTCGCTTCGCCCGCTTGACTTCCATCATGGCTCGTGTCCGCGATCGTTGCGGGTCCTTGTAGCCGCCGTTGAGAGCACCGCGGCGATGAACCATATCGCCGTCGAGAGTCAAGCAGTCCATGTTGATCTTCTCAGCGTAATGCACGCACGTGTCCAGATCACGGCAGAGCAGTTTCTTGCCGAACGCACTCACCACTGCCTTCCGGATAGCAGAAGGGAAGCTGATCTTGTTGATTAGCGGGACGACATCGTCGTTGCTCGGATATTCCGCACGCTCGTCCACTTTCAATCGGTTCAGGGGCAAAAAGGTGATTCGACCCAGGTTTTTGCTCTCGAGCTCGCGCATGATCCGCGCAGCGATGTCATCCGTGTCGACAACAACGTAGAACAGAGAGCCGCCAGCTGCCTCATCGAGCGCAGTGCAGTAACGCTCGTCATCCGGCTCCACCAGATCGATCAACGGACCGTGCACACCATTCATATCTCCACGGGCCACCATCTCGCGCACGGCTTGCAAGCCTCGGCGAACGTCGTATGCCATTGTGCTGTTCAGCACACTTTCACCACGGTGGAGCTGCTCAGTGAGCTTGCGGACTTCGTACGCCATTTGGTTCTCGTCGCGCCACTTCCCTTTCCGCTCTTCGGACAGCGCATTTCGCTTCTCCTTCAACCCGAAGATCTGTGCGCCAAGTGAGTCAACCACGCGGCGATGCTCCTGAAGCTCTTCGCTGTCGTGACGAAGCTGCTTTTCCGCCTCGACAATTGACTGCGCCAGTTCTTCGATGCCGTCTCGAAGCATGGACGCATCGGATTGCTTGCGATGGACAAGACTCTCGATTTCGTTCACCTCCCGCGTCAAGTAGGTATCGCGCTCTTGCTGCGTTCGGAACTGGGATTTGCGACTTTGCTTCGCAATCAAGTGGTCCGATTGAGCAGTGGCTTCGTGAAGCCGGCGAACTACGCGGTCGTGGTCCTGCTCCGTTCGCTCGAATGCTGGAAGAATGTCAATCTGGAGCCGATCCTGCTTCGCTTGGATTTCTCGCTTCACGATCTCCATTTCCTTGACGAGTGACTGGCGTTGCGCTCCTTCCGTGTCACGGTTATCGACGAGCTCCTTCACCTCCATCTCGAGCTTATAGCGTGCTTCCATGAGTCCATTGCGTTCGTTCTCCGCTGCCTGTCGTTCGTCCGACAAACGTGCGAGATCCTGGGCTCGCGTTTGTCCCGTAGCATCGATCTGCGTAATCTTCTTTTGCACGTCCAGTTGCTTCTCGTGCAACTCGGTCGTTAACGCTGCGACCTCGGCTCGCTGACGATCTATCGCTTCGATCTCCGCTCGCACTTCTTGCAGCTCTTTGTCGTGCATCGTGTACTCGAGCGCGCGCTGCTCGCGGTCGAGTTGCTGATATTCCCTCAGCTCATCCTTCTCTTCCTCAAGCTCGCGGAGACGTTCTTCGATATAGCTCACGACCTCCTGAATCTTCTCGCGCCGGCTCTGCGTCTCCTGCAAAATCTTGAGGGATTCGAGCCGCCGCTCTTCGTACACCCTGGTGCCTGCAACCTCCTTGAGCAGCTCCAGGCGCTCCGCTTCTTTCATGACAGCGAGCGCGTTGACCTTGCCCTGCTGCACAATGTAGTACGGGTTGGATCGGGAGAAGCCAGCGCTCTCGAGTAGGTGGATGACGTCGCTCTTGGTGATATGCTTGCGGTTAAGGAAGAACTCGTCCTTCTTGACGCCGATGGTGCGGCGCAGCACCACCTCGGTGTCGTCCACGGCCAGGCGACCATCCGTGTTGTCAAAGACGATCTCGACGTACGCCGACATGACATGTTTGCCCGCCCCCTCGTGCAGCAGCGCCTGGCGCTCTTCCGGCCGCAGGCTCGCGAACTTGGACGTGAGCAGGCAGAAGCGGATGGCGTCGAAGAAGTTGGACTTGCCCGTGCCGTTGCGGCCGACGACGACGTTGAGCTGTCTGCTGAACGGCTCCACTGTCACCTGATCCTTGTAGCTGCGGAAGCCGCTCACGACCACCTGCTTGACGTGCATCGTGCCAGTGCGGCGGCGGTGGCAGTGGCAGTGGCAGCGGCGGCGCGCGCGTCCTTTCCCGGCTGCTGTTGCCACACGCGCACGCCGGGGGTAGTAGGCAGGCTGGCAGGCTGGCAGGCAGGCAGGCAAGTCGAAGTGCTCGCTCGCTTGCTTCGCTGCTTCGCTGCTTTGCTGCTTCGCTGCTTCGCTGCTTTGCTGCTTCGCTGCTTCGTTGCTGCTGCTGCTGCTGCTGCTGCTGCTGGTGGCGCGCGACGGACAGACGGACTCGCGCCAAAACGCGCGAAACCCGTCGAAAGCGATTGCGGTTTCCGATGCACCGAGCTGTATTTGGCGCCATGCAGTAAATGTGTGGCATCGAGTGCTGGTCAAGTGATCGCTGACGCTAGTCGTGCGATTGCGCGATTCCTTGAAGGTCTTACCAAACGCAAGTGAAGGGCTGCTGACGGGAGATATTGATGGCGACTTGAGTTCGCGGCGGCTGAGCGTACCGTTCCGTATCGGAATAGTGGCTTGTCGAGCCGTAAAGTAAAAGCAATCTAAAAAATAAAAAACGGCTGCATCCCACTGTGTCGTCGTGTCTTCTAAGAAATCGCGCACGGAAAACGTTTGCGTGTACAGTGTTGTTTTTTAACGGCGGGTAGGGTTACATTTGATTTTTCGCTTTTGGGCGAATAGTCGACCGAAAAGATTTCAAAGATCCCGCCGGGGCCAATCGCTGCCGCGAGCGCCTTCAACTCTGAAGGATGACTCCCCTGCGTGGGCGTCGGCCCTTTCGCGCTGCCCGGGCTCTTGTGCGCGAGCGCTCCGAACATTTCGCGTAATTTACGCCTTACCCACTATTTGACAACACAAGACCACCAGAATCCCCGCATGCATCCTCGACGCCAGCGACCATGCCCTCCACGCCGAGGATGCATGCGCAACGACACCCGCTCGCTCCCCCGCCCGGCCGCCCGCCCTCCTGCTTGCCCGCTTGGCGTCGCGGTGCGGAGACACGGACGGATGGACGCCGCCCACGCTGCCTGCTGCTTGGGCACGCGACTCGGCGGCAGAAGGAGAGGTGCCTGGACCAAATAAGCTCGCCGTCGACTCGATAGCGTCACGCGCGGTGAAACGACCGTACTGGAGAAACGCAAGCCACATGCCGCCGCCACCACCAGCATCGGCCACTGCGACGGTCGCAAGGCTCAACGTGAGACGGACGAGGCACATGCGTCGTGAACGCAAGGTGGCGGCGGAGGCGGAGGCGAGGCGGCGGCGGCGGCGGGGCGGTCGCGGCGCGTCGTCGGCGTCGTCATCGTGTGCGGCACACCACTTTCGGCGGTCTCGGCCGAGGGGGCCGCTGATCGTGGGGCTGGGAGCGCCGAACGGAATGACGCGCGGCGCATCTATACGCGCGCCAAGATCTTCCGGGCGGGGCGACATCTGGTCATTTATTTTAGATTCCCTCGATCGATCCGGCGGCTGCGCGACCCGACCCGACCCGACGCGGGGAAACGAGTGGTCATTTTGGTATCTCCCCCCGGCCGCCGTCGTCCGCCCCGACCGGAGAAGGAAGGAAGCGACCCGCCGAGATGTACGCCGTCTCCTCGTCCTCCGCGCGCGCGGTCGCTCGCCAGAGCGTGCGCTCCACGGCCGCCAAGGTGTGTGTCGCTCTCGCTCTCGCTCGCCCTCTGCCTCTCTGCCTCTCTCTCTCGGTCGATCCCTCTCCCGGTCGGTCGGTCGGTCGGCACTCGCAGCTCCCCGTCCCGGTGGTGGCGACCGAGGAGCGACGCCCATCCGTCCGGCGACGACGACCTCAAAGCGCGTGGGCAGGCGACTAACGGGCTGTGCCGCGCGCGTGTTGACAGGCCGCCATGTCGTCGAGCTGCGGCGTGCCGGTGCCGCTGTCGGTGCTGGACCCGAAGGGCAGCCCGACGATCGGGCAGACGTACGAGAAGATGGAGAAGAACCTGTTCACGGTGCGCAAGACGCTGAACAACAAGCCGCTGACGCTGGCCGAGAAGATCATCTACGGGCACCTGGACGACGCGACGCAGGTGCCGGTGCGCGGCCAGACGTACCTGAAGCTGCGGCCGGACCGCGTGGCGATGCAGGACGCGACGGCGCAGATGGCCGTGCTGCAGTTCATCTCGTCGGGCCTGCCCAAGACGGCCGTGCCCACGACGATCCACTGCGACCACCTGATCACGGCCGAGAAGGGCTCGACCACGGACCTCAACACGGCGAACACGGTGAACAAGGAGGTGTACGACTTTTTGTCGTCGGCTGGCGCCAAGTTCGGCATGGGCTTCTGGAAGCCGGGCAGCGGCATCATCCACCAGATCGTGCTCGAGAACTACGCCTTCCCGGGCGGTCTCATGATCGGCACGGACTCGCATACGCCCAACGCCGGCGGCCTCGGCATGTGCGCCGTCGGTGTCGGCGGCGCGGACGCCGTGGACGTGATGGCGGGCATGGCGTGGGAGCTCAAGGCGCCCAAGGTCATCGGCGTCAAGCTGACGGGCAAGCTGTCGGGCTGGACGTCGCCCAAGGACGTGATCCTCAAGGTGGCGGACATTCTGACGGTCAAGGGCGGCACTGGCGCCATCGTCGAGTACTTCGGCCCCGGCGTCGAGTCGATCTCGTGCACGGGCATGGGCACGATTTGCAACATGGGCGCCGAGATCGGCGCGACGTGCTCGACGTTCCCGTACACGGAGCGCATGGCGGACTACCTGAAGGCGACGCAGCGCAGCGGCATCGCGTCGGCGGCTATGGACTTCAAGGCGAACCTGCGCGCCGACGACGGCGCCGAGTACGACCAGATCATCGAGATCAACCTGGACGAGCTGAAGCCCATGGTGAACGGTCCGTTCACGCCGGACCTCGGGCACGAGGCGGGCAAGGACATGGCGGCGGCGAGCGAGAAGAACGGCTGGCCGACGGAGCTGAGCGCCGGGCTGATCGGCTCGTGCACGAACTCTAGTTACGAGGACATGACGCGCTGCGCCGAGCTGACCAAGCAGGCCAAGGACGCCGGGCTCAAGTTCAAGGTGCCGTACTACGTGACGCCGGGCTCGGAGCAGGTGCGCGCCACGATCGCGCGCGACGGCATCCTGGAGACGTTCACGGAGGCCGGCGCGACGGTGCTGGCGAACGCGTGTGGCCCGTGCATCGGTCAGTGGAACCGCCCGGAGAAGCAGGGCGAGAAGAACTCTATCTTCACGTCGTACAACCGCAACTTCGCCAAGCGTAACGACGGCAACCCGCTGACGCACGGCTTCGTGACGTCGCCGGAGCTCGTGACGGTGTGCTCGATCGCGGGCACGACGACGTTCGACCCGGCGGCGGACTCGATCAAGCTGGCGGACGGCTCGGAGTTCAAGTTCGAGGCGCCGTTCGGCAAGGAGCTGCCTCCGCGCGGCTTCGACCCGGGTGAGGAGACGTTCCAGGCGCCGCCCGAGGACTCGACGGGCCTGTCGGTGACGGTGGACCCCAAGAGCGAGCGCCTGGCGCTGCTGGAGGCCTTCGACGAGTGGAGCGGCAAGGACCTGGTGGACATGCCGGTGCTGATCAAGGCCAAGGGCAAGTGCACGACGGACCACATCTCGATGGCCGGCCCGTGGCTCAAGTACCGCGGCCACCTGGACAACATCTCGAACAACCTGCTGATCGGCGCGGAGAACGCCGAGACGGGCGAGACGAACAGCGTCAAGAACCAGTTCACGGGCGTGTTCGACAAGGTGCCGGCGGTCGGCCGCCAGTACAAGGCGCAGGGCGTGAGCTGGGTCGTGATCGGCGACGAGAACTACGGCGAGGGCAGCTCGCGCGAGCACGCGGCGCTGGAGCCGCGCCACCTGGGCGGCCGCGCGGTCATCACCAAGTCGTTCGCGCGCATCCACGAGACGAACCTGAAGAAGCAGGGCATGCTGCCGCTGACGTTCGCGGACCCGGCCGACTACGACAAGATCACGGGCAACGACAAGGTGTCGATCCTGGGCCTGCAGGACTTCCAGCCGGGCAAGCCGCTGACGATGCGCGTGACGCCGGCGTCTGGCGCCGCGCCGTTCGACGTGACGGTGAACCACACGTTCAACGAGGAGCAGATCGAGTGGTTCCAGAACGGCAGCGCGCTCAACCTGATGAAGAAGAAGAACGCGGCCAACTAGGCGCGCCGCGGCGTCCGCTGCGGGCCGGGCGGCCACCGGTGCGAGCCGCGCGCTCGAGGCGTGGGGAGGAACCAGGCAGGCGGTCCGCTGGCTGCGCGCCGGGCGGGGCCGCGCGCGATCGTGGGGTGAGCATGCTGCGCGTTTTCTTATAGTAAATCACAATTCGGTCGTCGACGCCGCCTTGAAGCGCTGTCTGTCTGTCTGCTTGTCTGTCTGTTTGTCTGTCTGGCTGTCTGGCTGTGTGCCTGCTTGCGCGTCGATCCATCGGTTAGTAGCGGCGGCGGCCGGCGCGCAGGACGAAGAGCTCGGCCACGGTCCACAGCGAGCAGGCGGTCGGCGCGACGTGCGCGACCGCCACGACGCTCCTGCGCGGGCGTGAGCGTGGGTGAGAGGCGGCGCGGCCGGCGCGCCGAGGAGCGAGCGAAAGACCGGCGCCGTACCAGAGGGAAGCAGGCGGGAGGTCGTAGAGCAGCTGCCGACAGACCATGACGCCGCCGAGGAAGTGGCAGCACACGTGCACGGTGCTCTTCTGTCGGTCGCGCAGGCGGCAGCAGCCGGCGGTGAGCGGGCCGGCGGCGGGGTGGCACGGGGCGAGAAGGCGCGGCCAAGGTGTACGCTGCGCTACTGACCCGCGGCGAGAAGACGTCGAGGCCAAGCGCCAGCGTCGTGAGCGAGAGCGCCAAGCCCGCGAGCGCGAGGGCCAAGGCGCCGGCCGCGCTCGTGTCGCCGCGCGCCTGGGAGCAGCGAGCATCAGCAAGCAGCGGCGCGCGGCCCAGCGCGGGGCGGCGGCGGCGCAGACAGACAGAGGCGCACCTGCTGCGGTGCGGCGAGACAGGTGGCCACTAGATGGCCGCTCGTGAGCAGGAAGCGCGCGGCCGCGACCTCGTGCGTCGCCATGGGTCGCCGACGCCGACGGT
>JAADYC010000670.1:0-15346 GCA_023338135.1 Phytopythium kandeliae | reverse complement strand
CGGTTGGTCAACGCGAGCACAATGGCCGGCAGGCTGCAGCAATGGTGGCCGCTTCCCCGCATTCAGCGCCGGCCAGCGGATCGGTCGGCTCAAGCGCATGGCCGTCGCGGTCGCACACATCGGCGCGAGCAGCGCGGCCAGACTGGCCGGCAATTTGCCAGCATCGGCACAGCCGGCGTCCGTATGTCCGCCAGTCGAATTGGAGTTGTGTATGGTCACGTCAGAAGATACTCGCGACGGAGAGCTCCCCTATCAGAGACACCCAGAAGTGAGATTCGAGGGCGGCTAAATCCCCTCGCTTTACTGCACACCAGCGTCCCGACCGCGAGGTGTTCCGCCCCTTGGTCGCATCCGCACGCCCCGTAACTCAAGGTCTCAGACCAAGTGAGGTGGCGTCCACAGCGCTCCGTCCATTGGCTGATATCCTTCGTGCTGGCCAATCAGTGCCAAGATAGATGTGCCGGTTTGAGGGTCTGCACGGCGGTTGTCATTTGCCGTTTCCCCTCGACCGGCCGCGCCGACTCCGCCGCACCCGCACGCGAGGCGCCGCAGACAGATAGCTGGACCGTGAGCGAGCGAGCGAGGGAGGGAGGCCATGGTCCAGTTCGCCAAGAAGCTGGCGGCGGCGCAGCGGCCCGAGTGGCAGGGGTGAGCGGTGCGCGGCCGGCGGCGGCCAAGGATCGGACAGGGGCTGACCGACGCGTTCGGCGTGGCGCAGGCACTACCTCGAGTACAAGCAGCTGAAGAAGAAGCTGAAGAAGGTGGTGGAGGCGGCAAATGAGGAGCCCTACGGCGAGCAGGAGAGCTTCAAGCGCGCGCTGGACTCGGAGGTGCGCTCGCTCGCTCGCCGTGCCGTGCCGTGCCGTGTCGTGCCGGACTGTGCCGTGCCGCGGATCGGGCTCGCTGACGACAGACTCGTGGCGGCCGGGGCGATTGCCCGCGCAGGTGGAGCGCGTGGTGCTCTTCTTCCTGACACAGCAGGGCGAGTTCGCGCGCACGCTCAATGAGTTGCGCGCGCAGCAGCTCAAGCTGGCGGGCGACGATATGGAGGCCATGCACGCGATCGCCGAGCGGTACGTGGAGCGATGGCCGAGTGTCCGCCGCCGAGCGCTAGGCTGATGCGATGTGGTGTGATGTGATGCGACGTGACGTGGCGCGGCGTGGTGTATGCGCCGCATAGATACCGCAAGGTGGGCGACGACCTGGTGAAGCTGCTGCACTTCGTGGAGCTGAACGCCACGGGCATCCGCAAGATCCTCAAGAAGCACGACAAGACGCTGAAGGAGCACAAGATCATGGGCTCGTACCTGTCATCGCGCACCGACTCGCAGGCGTCGCACCTGCAGCAGCTGTACCACGACGAGGGCATCTCGGCCATCATCGCCTCGATCCGGTCCGCGCTCTCGGAGGTGCGCAAGCTCGAGGTGCAGCTGAGCGCCGGCAGCGCCAGCGTCGCGCTGCTGCGCTCCATTTCGATGGACGAGCCCGTGCTGGCCAAGATCAACATTGCGCGGCGGCGGCTGCACCAGTCGACGCAGTACGTCAAGGCGGTGGCCGCGCGCGCGCTCATCTTCGACGACGAAATCGCCGAGGAGGACGAGGTCACGTACGAGGCGTTCAAGCAGCTCAAGGCGTCCGAGGCGTCACGCTTGCTCAACATGCTCAACACGTTCCTGTACATGACCAACTACTACATCGTAGCCCC
The DNA here is from genome assembly GCA_023338135.1 of Phytopythium kandeliae. Classification (NCBI taxonomy): domain Eukaryota; phylum Oomycota; class Peronosporomycetes; order Pythiales; family Pythiaceae; genus Phytopythium; species Phytopythium kandeliae. The sequence goes on along the minus strand of JAADYC010000670.1, from coordinate 13,641 downwards.
CACGAGCGGCAAGTACGCGGCGGCGCTAGGCGCCGAGGCTGCGATGAGCGGCGTTATCGTCGGGATGACCCCGCTGGCGTCGCTGGCGAGCGCGGTGCTCTACAGCTGGTGGGCCAACAAGTCGTACAAGTCGCCGCTCATCTTCGCCACGTGGTGCCTCGTCGTCGGCAACCTGCTGTACGCCATGGCGCTGTCATTCGACAGCATCGCCATGGCCATCGCCGGCCGCCTGCTCAACGGCTTCGGCGGCGCGCGCGCGATCAACCGCCGCTACATCGCTGACAACTACTCGCGCGAGGAGCGGACGCAGGCCTCGGCGCTGTTCGTCACGGCGAGCGCGCTCGGCATGGCCGCGGGACCGGCTCTCGCCGCCGCGCTGCACTACGTTCCCGACTTCTACATGGCGGGCGTGCTCGTGACGACCGAGACGGCCCCCGGTTGGGTCATGTTCGCCTTGTGGGTCATGTACCTCGTCTCCATGATCGTCTCGTTCGAGGAGCCGGACCGCAAGGCGCTCGACCTCATCTCGGAGCGCCGCAAGTCGTTTATCGCGGAGGCCGGGAACGGCGACATGGAGAAGGGAGCGCGCGAGAGCACGCCGCTGCTCACGGCGGCCGCCCCGGCGCCCCCCAAGGCGCCGTCGCTCTCGTCCCTGTGGCGCAACGTGCCCGTCGTGGCGTCGCTCTGGATCTACATCGTGCTCAAGCTCGTGCTCGAGTGCCTGATCACGTCGAGCTCGCCCATCGCGCAGTACCATTTCGCGTGGTCCACGAGCGAGTCGGGTTTCTACCTCGCCGCGCTGGGGCTGCTCATGTTCCCGACCAACATGATGGTTGGGTGGCTCAGCTTCCGGTACGAGGACCGCGAGATGATCCTCATGTCGGAGCTTACCATGTTCCTCGGCGTCGGCGTCATCGTCAGCTACGCGTACTACACGTCGTACCAGTTCATCGCCGGCGGCGTCATCATCTTCGTCTCGACCAACGTGCTCGAAGGCGTTAACATGGCGCTACTCTCCAAGACGATCCCCAAGGCGTTCGCCAAGGGGACCTTCAACTCGGGGCTGCTCGCCACGGAGGCCGGCACGTTCGGCCGGACGCTCGGCGACGTCGCCATCACGGTCGTCGGCCTCCCGGGCATCCAGTACGTGCTCAACTGGACGTTCGTGCCGCTCTTGCTCGTGTGCCTCGGCACCATCCTGTACACGGTGCGCGTGTACCCCAAGCTCGCCACCGACGACTAGACCGCGCGCGCGGAGCCTCATGCGCGTCATCGCGTTGCTTAACCCGACGAATACAGCTTGTCTGCTAGTCACCGTGGTTGCTGGGGTGTAAGGGCTGTGCACGCGTGTGCGAGGGCGAGCTACGCGACGTGGACCGCCTCGAGCACGACAGCCGACGCGCCGCCGCCGCCGTTGCAGATGGCGGCGCAGCCGATCGTGCCCTTCTCCTGCAGGAGAACAGAGATCAAGGTCACGATCACGCGCGCGCCGGAGCATCCGAGCGGGTGGCCGATCGCGACGGCCCCTGCAACAGACGCACGGCCGGTCAGCTCGACGCGCGGCCGCCACGACGAGCGAGCGAGCGATTGAGCGCGGCACGCACCCCCGTAGACGTTCACCTTGTCCGGGCTCAGCCCGAGGATCTTCGTGTTGGCGCAGGCCACAACCGAGAAGGCCTCGTTGATCTCGAAAAAGTCGACGCGCTCGAGCGCCACGCCGGCGCGCGCGAGCGCCGCGGGGATGGCCAGCGACGGAGAGGTTGTGAACGCGCGTGCGTCCTGCTCGGCGTCGGCGAACCCGCGCACGACCGCGAGGATGTTGCCCGCGACGCCGAGCGCCTCGGCCCTGGCGCGACTCATGAGCACGAGCGCGGCCGCGCCGTCGTTGATGTTGGATGCGTTGCCCGGCGTGACGGTCGGGCCGTACGCCTCGCTCGGTGCAAAGCACGGCCGCAGACGGCCCAATGACTCGAGCGTCACCTCGCGCGCGGCGGGCTCCTCGTCCTCGGTAACAACCGCGGCGGTGCCGCCCCTGCGCGCCGGCGGCACTGTCACAGGTGTCATCTCGCGCGCGAACTTGCCGGCCGCGGCCGCCGCGCGCGCGCGCCGGTAGCTCTCAGCGGCGAACCGGTCCTGCTCCTCGCGCGAAATATCGTACTTGCGCGCGCACTCCTCGGCCAGGTCGCCCATCGGGACGCCCGCGAACGCGTCGTTGAGCCCGTCCTGTTGTTCGCAGGCAGGCAGGCGCGTCGCCGTCAGCGGCTCCGCGGCGCGGCGGTGAACGGCCCGCGAGACGCACCGACTGGATCGCGTCCGAGAACACGAGGCCTCCGAAGCGCGCGCCGGTCCGTGCGGCGCTCGACAAGTGCGGCGCCTGGCTCATGCTTTCCATCCCTGCGAGGCAGTTAGGCAGCCAAGCAGTAGCAGTCCGCCGTGGGTCAGCAGCGCTCTCTCGCGGCGCCAGCGACAAGGAGCGCACCGCCAACGACCACAACGTCACGGTGACCGAGCAGGATTGACTGGGCTGCGAACATGGCCGCTGCGCGCGCGCACGGTGCCGAGAGGTGAGTGGCAATTCCCGAGCAGCGGCGGCCCGACGCGCGCGGCCGCACCTTTCATGCCCGAGGCGCACACCTTGTTGACGGTCGAGCATGGCACGGTGTGCGGCAGCCCGGCGCTCACGGCCGCCTGCTTGGCGGGCGACTGGCCCACGCCGGCCGACAGCACGTGTCCGAGGATCACCTCCTCCACGTGCGCCGCATCGATGCCGGCGCGCGCCACGGCCGCGCGGATGGCCGCGCCCGCCAGCTCCGGCGCGCGCACGGCCGCCAGCGTCCCCAGCAGCGAGCCCACGGGCGTGCGCGCCACGCCCACCACGCACACGTCGCGCGGCCCGCGGCCGCCTGCGTCTGCGCTCATTGTCGTCCTCGGCTGCCGCCTGTCCGTCCGTTCGTCCGTCCGTCGACTGCCGGCGCGCGCTGCGGCAACTTGAACCTGGCGCGCGGCTCCCTCAATCGCGATCGGCTTCGAGGGGTAAAGGAACGTGTGCGTTGCGGCTCTGATGTCCAAAACAGCAAGCATTCGGAGCGCACGCATTCCGTGATGAATGACGCAAATGCATACTAAATCTTGCATGCATTTCAGTGCACACAAGTCGCTGATTGGCTGAAACGTATGTGTAATCACGAAAGGCGATATATGGAATCATTTGTCACTCTCCTTCTTGATAGAAGGAGGAAGTAGTTTCAGCTCGGAATGTCGGTTGTTCATTGTATGGCATCCTGCGACATGACTTTTGGTTGGGACGTAGCTCGTCGAGCTGGGAAGTTTTGGCACCGACTCGACCTGACCACTTTGTGTATTCGTACTGGAAGTCGACTCAAGCAGCCGATCCGCACTGCATGATGGACCGACAGTGGTTTCAGGCCGAGGAGCTCCGATCCGCGCCGCTTGGCGATCTTCCCGATCTTCCGTTTCGCGGCCATGATTGCCGCTGCAGCGGACCGACACAACGCAGCGGACGCGACTCAGCGGAACCAACGCGACGACGGCCGCAGAGAAGGTGACGGCCAGCGCAGCAGCCATGCCGCGCTCGTTCCCGCGCCGCCCGGCGGCTGTGCTCGTCCTTGCCGCCACCGCGGGGCTCTCGCTCGGAGGCGTTGACGCAGCCGCCGCATCTGTCGACGGACGCGGCGGCTCGTGGCTCCTCGTGCCGTTGCTTCTCGACTTCCAGCCCGCGCTCGTGCCCATCGACACGTCGCGGCGGCTGACCGAGCAGCTCGAGTGGTTCTGTCGCGTGCACGGACTCGGCGAGGAGCAGTGCGCCGCCGGGATCAGCAGTGGGCTCGCCCAGGTTGTTGACATCGACTTGGACTGCCGGCATCCAGAGGCAGGCAGCCAGCTCCCGGGGTTCTTGACAGTCAGGAACGTCTTCTCGACCAATACCCGCGGCCACTCGGGTCAGCCTAGCGCCAAGTGGAGGCAGGGCGACGCGAGCAACATTGCCAGGGGTCTCTGCCGCTTTGCGCACGAGCACAACGTCGCAGAGCACGTAGAGGGATCGACGAGCGAGGAGTGCGCGGTGGCGCTCGCGACCATGCTCAATGCGTCCTTTGACTGGATCCTGGCGCGGGAGCCTTGCGAGCAACCGGCGCTGCAAAAGGAGAGCGAAGACGGGAAGCTCGACCGCACTGGCATCGCCGCAGCACTGCGCGAGAAACTTCCAGCACATATCGGGCTGCGTGACCCCAGTGAGCACGAATTTGCGTCGCCTGGTGGGACGAAGGAAGCGAGTGGCATCGAGGCGGAGCCTATCACCCTTGTCGCGCCTCAAGTCGAGTCCAGCGCGCAGGCTACTCGCAGCGCAGAGCTCCAAGCCGAACCGCGTCGCGACCCAGGCAACAGCACAGCTGCGCCAGTGGAGTTTGAGCGCGCCAACAAGCGCGCCATGAACTTCTTTGATGAGCTCCACTTCCTCCCGATGGCCGCCACTGCGCGGTACGCTGGGCACTTTGAGCCTCAGCAGTGGCTCGCAGCGCTGCTACTGTTGCTGCTGCTGCCGACTGTCTACTTGGCGGTCGACGTCGTGTCGCGGTACGTCCGGAAGCCCAGGCAGGGTGGCAGCAAGGTGCATGCCGGATCGCCCAAGTGCGTCAGTAGCAGCGAGGACTGGGACGTCAGCAAGAGTCTCGCGAGAATCCCCTCCACAAGCGAGACTCGTTCCCCAGAAGGAGCCAAGGCCGATGCCAGCTCCTTCGGCGCTCCAGAGGATGGAGCGGTGTCCCCTTTCGCGCCTCTGCCAGCGCTGCAACAAGCGGACAGCAGCAGTCGCAGAGCGCGGGCGTGGAGCTCTCCGTGCCTGAATCCGTGCCTAGACTCGCAGCGCAACTTGCAGCGCGGCGGACGACTCGTCTCTCAGCCTGCACGAAGCGCGGCGCAGAGCTCTCTCTACCGAGCTCTGAGCCGCAGCGGCGGAGCACAAGGCGGCAGCGACAGTCGATGCCCCAGTTTCACACGCGCGGCCATGGCGGTCATGATGACTCGACCTAGCGCAGTTCTTCCGCCCAAGCGCACGCTTGATGCCACCCCCTGCGCATCGGTCAGTTCCCCAGCGTCGCTGGTATCGGCGCTCGTGGCGGTCCAAGACTCCGCTCGCTGCCCGCGCCAGCTCGTCGCGGCGCTGCGTCTCCAGCGCATTTGGCGCTCGGGGAGCAGCGCAGTAGGCGACGAGTCGGCGTCGAACGCTGGCGCCGGTGGCGGCAGCGAGCAGTGACCCATCGCTTCGGCATTGAGCGAGGCGCCGGCCGCGATGGAGATCAGTACGGCGCACACGGAGGGGAGCGGCTCGGCGCGGCTGCTTTCCCGCAGCGGCTGCCCCGGTCCCCCAAAGCATTCGACAAGGTCAGAGTCCGCGCGTCGAGGCGTAAAAATACCGCGACCGTAACCGCTTCGATCGTTTCGCCCTCCAAGCTCCCGGCGAGCTCGCCCTCCCTCGCGTTCGAGCTCTCACTGCGCAGCTTGGCGAGTGCGTCGAGCTCCAAGGGAGAGCAGCGTCGAGCAGCTTGCGAGCCGCCATGAGCCACAACCTGTCGCCCGAGGAGCTCACTGAGTTCCGCGAGATCTTCAACCTCGTCGACCGGGTGCGTCTCGCGGCGTCCGGAGACCTTGATCGCTTGCCAGCGGCTGACGTGTAGCTGCTGTTGCCGCGGCTGCCGCTGCAGGACCGAGGCGGCTCCATCACGAAGGTCGAGCTGGGCGAGCTCATGGACACGCTGGGCATCGACACGTCGCCCGAGGAGATCGACCTGATGATCCACGAGATCGACCAGGACAGCAACGGCGAGATCGACTTCGACGAGTTCGTCGCCGTCATGTCGCGCAAGGTGCACGCCACGTACACGTCCGAGCAGGTCAAGAGCGCGTTCCGCGCGTTCGAGGGCTCCTCGAGCGCACCAGGGTACATCAAGGCCGACCGGCTGCTGCTCGCGCTCACCACGTACGGCGCCGACAAGCTCTCCCCCGAGCAGGCGCGCGAGCTCGTTAGCCAGGTGAGCGCAGGTGCGAGGAGCGGCGCCGCCCGTCCGCCTCGCTCACGAACTCGTGCGCCGGCGACAGCTCGAGCCCGACCAGCACGGCAACATCAACTACGTCGAGTACGTCAACATGATGATGTCCGAGTGAGCGCGCGGACGCGGCCGACGGCTCCTCTATTGCTCCTCGCGAGGCGCCTCCGCACCCGCCGCGGCACTTGTCCCCGCCGGACCCTCCGCGCGCCGCCGCCGCCGCTGCTGCTGGTCCATGTACACGACGGTGCACGTGATGTCGTCGTGCACGCGGCGGCGCTCGGCGCCCTGCGGTAGCGCCAGCACCTCGTGCAGCAGCATCCCGTCGCGGTGCGCGGTCTTCTCGAGCGCTGCGTGGATGAGCGCGGCGCTCGCCGTCGAGAAGAAGAGCTCCTGCGTCGGGTCTGCGCACGGAAACCACCCGCACGTGAGCACGCGGCGTCGCGACCGGCCAGCGCGGGGCTCGCACCGAACTTCTGGACGATCTGCACGGCCTCGTCCGGCGTGAGTACCTCCCACAGCCCGTCGCTTGCGAGCACAAGGTACTGCTCGCTCCCGTCCAGCTCGACCGCCGCGACGCTCGGCTCCGCCGTGATGTACGGGAGCTTGCTCTAGACAAGGCGCGTGCTCGAGTCGTCACGCAACGGCGGGCAAGCGCAGCGCGGCTCGGCACGGCGCTCGGCGTACCTTGAATGGCGCCGTGCTGAGCTCCTCGCACTTGAGGTAGAAGTCGCCAAACGCGCGCGTGACCGCCAGGCTGCCGGCCACGCGCTTGACCCCGAGCACCAGCTCTCTGTCGCCCTGCTCGTCCTTGCTCTGGCGGATCGGGTGCCGGTCGCGCGAGCGAGCGAGCACCAGCCGCACCTCCTCCGCGTTGCTGCACACGTGGTCGACCGTCACTTGGGCTCCGCGAGCCGCGGCCAACGCATCGGCGCCGTCGGTCCTGCCCACGACCGCAGCGCAGTCGCCGACGTTGGCGACGAACAGCGCCGCTCCGACGAACAGCGCGACTACCGCGCACGAGCCGGCGTTGCAGTAGCCCTTGGACGTGCGCAGGTCCGACGGGAGCGCCAGCAGCGACTGCTTCAGCTCCTGGTCGCAGCTTGCGAACGCTTCGCTCATCGCCGAGACGACCTGCGCACGAGGCGCGGCGTTAGCCACCGAGTGTCCGTGCGTGTCCGGAGACCGAGGCCGCGAGCGCGGACTGCACCTCCTCGGCTGACGACTCGAGCGAGACCGAGGCGAGGATGCGACGGCACAGCGTCGCTTTCACATGCCTAGCACGCAGCCATGCCACGCGGACCGGGCTCGTCTCAGGCAGCTCAGAGCGCCGAGAGTGGCGGCGGCGGTGACGCCACGTACTCGACTGCGAGCGTCCCTCCGTGGCCGTCGAAGACGGCGTAGACGCGAATGTCTGGCGAGTCGACTCGGCAAGAGATCGCGTCAGCACTACTGGCGCTCGGCCGCAGCGCAGGCCGCAGGTCGCTCGCTACCTGGGCTGTCTTCCTTGACCAGGTTCAGGCTCCGGTCCTCGCACGGAGCGTTTGCCTGCGCAGGCGCACGAGCGAGCGAGCGAGAGAGAGCCGTTGGTTCGGCGCGGCCGAGTCGACTCTACAGTGCGAGCGATAGCGCCGGAGCGGCTGACCCAACCTGGTACTGCGCAGTGAAGTGCGCCAGCCGCGGAGCCATCTTCCTCGCCGCGTCTGCGGCGCCTGGCAGGCCGTCGCCGCCGCTCGCGGCCGCCCGCCCCTCGCGCGGCTGGTGGCAAATGCACCGCCTCGACCCGAGGCGGCGAGAGCCGATCGCCAGCTCTCCGCCGAAGGACGGCGTCCAGGCGCACGCGTAGGGGATCTGGGCCGCCTTGAGAATCCGCAGCAGGTGCGAGCCCGAGGCGACGACGACGCCCACGCCGGCGACGTCGCCGCCGAGCTGCAAGACGGCGTCGCGCGCGGCCAGGACCGTCTCCACCTCGTCGATCCAGTCCACGACTGGCCGCGCGCCGGCGGCGCTGGTTAACTCAACAGCCGCGCTCGACGCGCGCCGCACGCTAACGTACCGAGCAGCACGCGCGCACCGCGGGCGACCGCGCTCCTCCTCATCTCGACGCTGAGGCCCAGCTCGGCAATGTCCACGGTCGCGATCCGCTCGCAGCGGCCGCCGGCGGGCCGCTCCGCCGCCCGCTCCTTCTCCTCCGCCGGCTGCGTCCGCGAGCGCTTCCTCGGCCGCCCGCCCGGCACCTCGGGCGTCCGCAGCACCGTCAGCTCTCCGTACGCTGCGTCAGGCGCGCGGTGAGCTACCGGCTACCGGCGTCCGCGCGCGCAACGCTCCGAGTGCCCAAGCGTACCGCAGCGCTGGGCGCCGGCCATGGCACCCGCGATCGCGCTCGTGAACCGGTGCGCCGGCTCCTCGCCCTCCCGCCCGCTCCCCAGCGCCGAGGCCGCGCTGTCCGTCGCCAGCTCCGCGTGCAGCGCTACGACCTGGTCCACGCCGCCGAGCCGCTCGAACGGCAGCAGCAGGTCGCGTACGAGCGCCGCGAGCGACGGCGCGTGGCCCAGCACGGCCGACAGGTCCACGGCGCTGCGCGACGCGCGGCCGCGCCCGCCGCACGGCGCCGCGAGCGCCAGGCGCTGCACGTACGGCGCCGTCGTCCCCGCCTTCATCTCGGCGTCCGTGTCGGTGGCGGCGGCGGCCGGCATACAAACTTCAAGTGCGCGGGCGACCGACCGCGGCATGGTGTGGGCCACGCCAAGGTCTCAGACCTGGAGACGACCGAGTGTGGGAAGAATCAGACGGCATCGAAGGCGAAGGACAAGCTCGGCGACGATGGACGCGTTGGACCCGCAGCAGGCTCCGCAGTCGCCAGGCAGGCGCCGCGCGGAATTCCTCGATGCGAGCTCGCCGAGGCTGACGCGCGTGCTCTGGATCTGCTGGCAGGCCGCAAACGTCCCCGCCGGCGGCGGCACCGCGCGTTCCGGCACCTGCACTTTACTAGCGGCAGGCACTATTGGGAGGCTCTGATCGAGCACATGGGTGGCAAGGGCGGCGTCGTCGTCGGCGTTGCACCGGCGTCTCCTAGTCGGTTTCATATCGGGGGATTCGCGGGGCCGAGCGGCGTCGGGACGCTCGGGTACTGCGCCAGCGGCGAGATCGTGAGCGACAGCGAGTGCGTCGGGAGAGCCGAGCCGTTCAGCGAAGGCGACATCGTCGGCGTCCTGGTCGACATGAACAGCCTCGCTGTGGGCTTTTTCCTGAACGACCAGGCGCAAGTGTGGGTGTGGACGACTCGGTCGACGGGCGGCGTCGCAGGTGTTTCGACTGGGATCGGCGCAGAGGCGGAGGAGCTGAAGACCAGCCACGAGGAGAAGGAGATCGTCGCGAGGCTCTCGCGGCCGCAACGAGCGCTGGTTGCAGCTGTGAGTTTGGCTCATGACACTGACGAAGTGCTAGTCTTTGCGTCCGACATGCCGCGAGGGGTGGTGCGGTGACGCAACTGGAGCGACCAAGCTTGAGTTGCTGCAGATTCTCGAGCTGGGACGGCGGGGCATGACCGGCAAGCGATGAATGGCTTCAGCGACCGATCTCGATTGGCGCAAGTCTGTTCATCTGGGTTGTATTCCGAGAGAGCGTGCGTGTTAGTCACTTGCTGCGTGGCATTGGAGTTTCCCCGTGGCTCAGCGCCAAGCTAGCGACGGGCGAGTCAGCGGCTGCGTGGACAGCATCAAGTCCGCCATCGCCTTCCTCCAGACGTGGCGGTCAGCTCCTCTGGCTTCCATGTCTCTCGACGTCCAGGAAGAATCCGCGGACGGTGACAAGAGCACAGCGAACGAGCGACAGACAGATGGAGATACACACGGTGGACGCCCACGCACCGTCGGCTTCTCTCTTGCCTGGCACGCTAGAAGTTGAATACGCACAAGGGCGACTGGTGCTGGGACTCCTGATTCGGACCCCTCACATGCAAACAGCTATTCAAAAGGTCTCCTTCCTTGGGCGGCGATGGAGTCCCTGGATGCGCGTTGGTCCTTCCTGCGCGCTTGGTGCACTCCCGTGAGCAGACGCCTCTCTCTCGACTACACGTCGCCCCCGTGGCTCTCCCGGGCCGCTTCGACGGGCTGTTGGTGGAGCTGCCGCGCGACCGCGGCCGCATGCGCCGACGGTCGTGCCTGGCGCCGCGCCGTCGTGGAGTACTGCGCGCTGGGCGTGCGGGGAAGGGAGAGCGTGCTTGAGAGCGGGCTATTCGAGCCGCGGTTCGTGGTCCGCCCACACGAGGCGCCGGTAGCGAGGCATAACGAGTGGCCCGTCGGTCTCTTTGAGGACGTGGCGACGTCCGCCGACTTCCAGGAGGAAGAGGCGTTCGGCGCCGCTCTCGAGCGGATCGTGGTGCTGACTGAGGACGACTTGCCGACGCCCGAGACGTCACGATCCCGCTGAAGCTACCATCTGCCTGGCTTTCCTGTCGTTGGGCTGCTGCTCCGTTAAGGTATTTGCGCAGTCCATTTGGAACGGCGTCACGCACGTTGAGACCGTCTTCGCAGCGCCAGCGTCCGCCGAGCGCGCGATCAAAGCGAGTCTGGCGTGCGTGTTCGTCACCACTGCGGTCACAGTCGACGTGGCAGCGGGAAAGCTGAGGGGAGATATACTCGAATTCCTGGATTCGATCATGACAGGGACCTTCGGACTCATGTTGTCCGACTGGGTGTGACGACGACTTTGGACAGCGGCAAGGGAATATCGCTTGCTGGTGAGGCGGCATCCGTTGGGAATCTGTTGGCGCCGCTGCTGTGCGGGACTTCATCCCCGCTCCAAGCTGCTCGAGAGGTTGTGGGGCTCGATTGCAAGCGAAATACGGAGCCCCAATTCGCGCGGCTGTGCAGCGCCATTGCTGCTTCTGTGGGAACGAAGAGCTTCAATATCTACTTGATGGCAGACCCCGGGAATCGGCCGACGCAGAGCCTCATGTGGGAGATGTTGGCCTTTACCCTCTTCTCCAAGCACTCGTGGTCCTCCATCACCGATGTGACTCTGCGTCGGGTCCGCTTCAGTTCCGAGTACGTCGAAGAAATGGAAGCTGAATGGAAGCCGTGCTCAGCGTGGACGACTCGACAAGCCTCCGCTTCGGCACGTGCGCCGACAACAGCAGCGACAGTGACAGCGATGGCGACGAGCACGGTGGTCTACAAGCGACCGCCGCTTCGACACACCACTCACTGACACTACATCGCGGCGCGAGTATCTCGATCCAGCCGATGCATCCCGACGAGGAGACTAATTACTCCGTGAGTTGATCGCTTCATCAGCGCCATCCGTAGCGCGCCGCTGCGCACCCACAAGACTCGCGGCAAGCGTGCAAAGGTGGCGGCAGGGAGTGTGACCAGTCGGGAGTCGCTGTGCTTGTCGGAGGCTCTCGACCGACACATTGCGGTCCTGATATTCCACTACGCGGCCGCGGTATCGCCGCGCCGAGTGTGCAGCCGTCGCAGAGAGGAGTAGCGTGGGCGATGTAGCAGAGCGTTAATCCTGTCTCAGCCTGCTCTCCCATCCTGGCGCCTCGATCGAGCTCTCTGAAATATCAGCCGACGTCTCAAGGCTCACAGCACGCACGCGAAGCACTGCGGGACTCGTCCAGCACCGCGATGGACGCTCAAGTGGCGGGATCGATCATTTCTCGAGGAGGAAATCGGCAGGAATCAGCGTACAGCCCACCTTCTATAGCTGCACAGCAGATGCGTCGACCATAAATGTGCGGCATAGTGTGCGCGCACGAGTGCTCGGATTCGCAGGTGCTCAAGCCACTAAGGCGACTGTATGCTAGCCTGCGCACGCTTGCTACGTCAGCTTTGCTCCATTTCTACCACTGATCTTCAAAACTCACGTGAGAGACATCGCCGACCGACAGCCGCGACATCCGCAGCGCTAACCGCCACTGGGGGAGCTGGAGGCGATAGCGGCCTTACCGAAGGAAGATCTTCTCGTGCACATGCTCGCGAGTGGGCAGCAGGTGCTGGAAGCTGTCGATGTTGGTGTAGTGCGCCATGCTGCGCGGGTGGCCCTGGGCGAACAGCGACTCGAACTGCTCCTCCTTGCGCGAGTACTCGCGGATGAAGAAGTCCGACCCGAACAAGTGGTGAATGCGCGTCTCGTGCAGGCGGACGACGACCTGGTCCAGGCGCATCCAGTAGCGCGCGAGCACGAAGAACCCCGATGGCATCACGCGCTGGACATCGCCGCCATCGCGCGTCAGTCGCGCGGGAGCCAGTCACACAGGTGCGGCGAGTGAAACGCACGCACCACTTTGACGTTCATGGCCGACACGCCGTGGTCGTGCAGCTCGTCCTCGTACAGCCCGACCTCCTCGAACCATAGGATGGGCTCGCGCTCCTTCAGCTTCTCGTAGTTGATGCGGTCCTCCGTCGGCTCGAGCGTCACATCCTCCGAGCGCTCGAACTCGAGGGAATCGCCCGCCTCCTGGCGACGCAGCCGCTGCAGCGAGCCTTTGTAGTCCGTCGTGTACGTCCAGTCGTACGTGATGTTGAGCTCCTTGACGTCCTCCCTGTCGTGTGCACGATCGGGGACAGCACCACATGCATCAGTCGCAGCCCATTTGTCCACTGCAGCGACTACGCACTTGTTGGTGTTGTGCTTGGCGATGGAGACCTTGAGCTGCTGGTTCTCGACGATGTCGCTAGCCTGGTCGGCCACAGGCGGTGGGAAGTGCGCACCCTTGAGCGCCTCGACCGCCAGGAAGTTGCAGCACACGCCCGTTGGCTCGTGGAAGAGTACCAGCTGATTGTTGCCAAAGACCATCTCCGGCGGCGTCAGGTTCGCCTCCTCCCCGATCCTGCGGCGCGCAAGCAGCGTCAGTCGAAGCGCACACAGTGCGCAGACCTGCTCCGACTGCCGACACGCACCGATCGAGAGACTCGACGGGCGTGATATGCGTTTTGTTGGAGCCGACGACCCAGCCTTTGATGCGGATGCCCTTGAACTCGACCGGGTCCGCGTGTGCGCTCGTCATGTTCTCCCGCCGCGAGTCGCCTAGGTACTCGAAGGGGCCGCTCGGGTCCGCCGCGACCGACGGGCTCGTGCGCAGGAGCGCGCTCAGCAGCTCACCCGCGCCGTCTCGCGCCGTGTAGAAGCCCGCGCTCGCCATGGTCGCCGCTCTCCTGGCAGCGTCGGCGTCGTCCTAGTCTCGGATTTGCAGCCGCCACGCGCCTTCACGATGCTGAACGCATGTGACCAGCACTCGCCTCCATCATCGTGTCGGCGTTGTAGCTCCAATATAAATATGCTTCTAGTATTACATACGCTCTTGATGAGGGAGTGCATTCACTTTGTGGACAGCGTTGGATGGATGCGTGACTAGATACAGTCGTTCACTAGATTTCCACCGCTTCGCGAGCGCGCCTACCTACTGGCTACTACCTAGAATACGGGCTGGACCGTGTGAGCAGGTTCGAGCCGAAGCTCCCGGACTCACGCTTTCTCGCTCTTTACCAACTTCTTCAACCGCGTCGCAAGTACGCCGGTCTTGGTCGCTCTTCGAGCAGCTCCGTTGCCTCGTGCAGGATGTTCAGCGAGG
>JAADYC010000669.1:0-15427 GCA_023338135.1 Phytopythium kandeliae | reverse complement strand
TTCCGTCCTGTCCGATGCACATGAACGACAAGCCACTCTTAATAACGCGAGATGCTTGCGCCGATCACGGGTTTACAGTCCAGAAGTTCACTTCTTTGCGGTTTGGTGCCACCTGCTTGAAACGCTTCGCTTCCCTACCAGGATGGATGCACGGACGTCTAGTTCAGATCCTCTGCCGGCTGCTCGTCGATCCGTCCATTTGCCTCATTTCGCGCATGCAGCCACGTCAACCACTCCTATGTGCGCTGGCGGCTAACTGCCTCCCCTTCGCTCATCCATCTCTTTATAGAGTCCGTCTCGTTCACCATTCCGCCACCCTGCTCCCCGTGTGATGACTACTCCCGCCGCTCAACACAGTCACACACGCTGACCAAAGTACACTGCTGTCACCATGAAAGCCATCTTCAGAGAGATTCTGAAGCGCACCCTCCCCTTGGGGACCGATATTTGCAACTCGTCAGAGAGCAAGGTGTCCGTCGTACCGCACAACAACACAAAGCAGGTTCTCCAGGCTCAATTTCGAGTCCGTCGCGTCGAACTTCTGTTGTTTATAACTCCGCGTCAATTGCCGACGCGTCTTACCCGTCGCTGCACTGCCACTCACGCGTCCCTGCCTTACTTTTCCTCCTCATCTGCTCGTTCGTCCGACCTGCAGGCGCCTTCTGGTGACCGCTCGAAGCACGTCCCCGCTACCAGCTGCCTCCACGTTCCAGCGTCCGCCATTCTATCCGCTCACATCTCACGATATCTGCACCACCATTCATGTTGATGTGACCAGCGGCATTTGCGTCGATCCGCCTCACACAGAATTCGACTTCTTGCCGCCTGCGCGCGCCTCGGTGAGTGTCGCACGTACATTCTTCTGTGCAACGCTCACGCTGCGCGGAGTGTCCAGACACCTTCGCGCTCACGCCTGACGATGTCGTCCAGCCGCCCTCCTTCCTCCTTACCAGCTTCGCTTTTCGTCCCTGTTGGCTGATTTGGCGCACGCCACTCAACGTCATCCCCCGCGCTGCCTCTTAAAAGCCGACTGCCTTGTGCAAAGTCAGCGTGGTGGCTTCACGCAGTCTGCGTCGTTCTCGCACATTTCCCAGACGCTTCCCAGGACTCCACCCCGTCGACTTGTGGCACTTGGGCTCCTAGGTGACCGTCCGCCTGATCGTCGCCAATCGGCTCCAAAACGTCATGTCTGTCGTCAGTAATCCGGACGTACCACTCGCCAATCGCCAATTGACCGCCACTGCTACGACTTGCGGTGATATCCAGTCGACTCCCGTTCTTTACAGGGACACCGCCAGCACTCGCGTTGTACGATCTAATGCTGTTATGTCGTATGCTCTGTGAGACGACCCGTTGTATGCTACTCAAGTCGGTGTTATGATCGCTGGCGAATATATAGTCATTCGATCCGGAGCAACCTGGGAAGTTGCTCAGCAAACGAGAGAACACGCAACCGACACCCAGTTGTCAAGTGAGTGATGCAGTGCAGGGGGCTAAATGCGCTGCCTTCCGATTCACTCGGCAAGAACTCATTTTGACTGGCTAAAGTCGTAGATATGAACGATAGCCATGCGACGTGCGAACACAAGTATACAGTCAGGTGAGGTTTTCTTGAATAGGTTGGGATTCCCGGACACGCGAAATGAGCACGAGTGGACGCTACGCTACCTGAAGACACGGAACTCCCTGCTGCGCACAATGTTTGGTTCGCAACAAATCAGCTAGGAGTAGAGTAGTGATGGGCTGACTGAGCACTCTGTCGATGCCACCACAGTCTTACCGCAGTCTGACTCGCCCCTCACGAACATTACCTGGCTTTCGCCGAGCACACCATCTCGTACAAGAATCGAGGCAGCGGCGTACGAACTTCTGCAGTAGCATACTTCGAGCCTTCAGCTTGCCCAGCATGTACATCACTGTCGGATCGTCCACGAAGGCGGAGGTTGGGCCAACTTATCGAAAACGGGTGTGACATCTCAGGTTTCCGCTCGACCCTGGACGCCGCTGCCCCGACATCAACAATAAAGGCTGGAGAGCAAGCTGCGCATATGCACGCACACGCCCCTTTGCGGGTGGAGAAGGGAGCAGGGTTTGCGCTCCTGCCCAGATGTGCTGCGATAGCGAACTATCCCGCATGCGTTTGCCTGATTGGCGAAAGAATGCAACTGCAAATCCAAAGATAGCCGACCCGAACCTAAGAGCGACAAAAAATCCACCTCGCAAGGTACGAACGCTCCTCTAAGTTCGCCCCCACCCCCTGAAGAAAACTCCAGCCGATGCTGCTGCTGGACTGGACAATCGTGCGACTCATTGACGCCGTGGACGACGAGGAGCTGCGTCGCTGATACGCGGCAGCGACAGCGGCGGCGACCATGGGCAACGCCATGGGAAGTAAGAAGACCGCGAAGGAGCAGCTGCGCGAGAACAAGCGCGAGATCAACCGCGCGGTGCGGTCGCTGGACCGCGAGCGCGCGAACCTACAGCTGCAGGAGAAGAAGCTCGTGATCGAGATCAAGAAGATGGCGCGCGACGGGCAGATCGCGTCCGTGAAGATCATGGCGAGGGACCTCGTGCGCACGCGGCAGCACATCACCAAGTTCTACACGATGCGCTCGCAGCTGCAGGCCGTGTCGCTGCGCCTGGAGACGGCCAAGTCGGCGGAGGCCATGACGTCGGCGCTGCAGGGTACGACCAAGGCGATGCAGGCCATGGCCAAGACCATGAACCTGCCGCAGCTCAACCAGATCATGATGGAGTACGCCAAGGAGTCAGAGAAGATGGAAATGCAGCAGGAGATGATCGGCGACACCATCGACGACGTCATGGACGCCGACCTGGACGAGGAGGAGGAGGACAAGATCGTCGGTCAAGTGCTAGATGAGATCGGCATCGACCTCACTGGCGCCGTGCCCGAGGCGCCGCTCGCGCAGCCAGTGGCGGCGGCAAAGGCTGCGCCTGCCGCCGCGGCCGCAGCCCCTCCCGCTGCGCCGGTGGCGGCGGGCGCCGCCTCCATGTCGAGCGCCGGTGCGGCGTCAGCGTCGGCATCGGCGTCGGCGTCTGCCGCTGGCAGCAGCGACTCGGCCATCAGCGACCTCGAGGCGCGGCTGAACAACCTGCGGAGATCGTGACGCCTCGCACAGGCGCTGGCTCATCGAACGCGACTGTCTCGCCTCCACTGTCGAGCGCTGTAGCGACCCAGCGACCCGTCAATTGCCTTGGAATCGTTCTCGTTCTCGATTGTGCGGTATCGACTGAGTCTCTTTGCAGGAGCGCGCTAGCTTGCTGGCGCCGGGCCGCAGAGCTCGCCATTAGTCCATATCGGGGATGATCAGCAGGTTCTTGGGGATGAGGCAGAAGTGGAGCGCGAAGTAGACGAACCGATGGCACAGGAAGGTCTCGTCCTCGAAGGCCGAGAAGATCTCCGGGTGATGGAAGAACGTGTGCGAGAAGATGCGGTACAGGCGGCGCGCGACCGACTGGAAGTACTGCGTAGCGTTGGACGAGACCGAGACGCGCGAGGGGAAGACGCGGCTGCTTGTGAGCAGCGCGTTCACGTTGTCCATCGTGTGCACGATGTACTCAAAGGCGCAGCACTCTTTGGGAGCCTTGTGCGCCGCGCACAGGAAGACCCACTCATCCGTGGCCTTCATCACCGGACAGCTCTCGCGCGTGCACTTGCCGTCCAGGCACGCCACCAGCACGTTCAGCTCCTTCATGATCTGCCGCAGGTGCTCGTACTGCCACAGGTACGTGTCCTGCTCTTCCGGCGCGTCGTACAGCGAGCGCAGCGCAGTCGGGTCCGCGCGCAGCAGCCGCTGGATCAGCTGCTCCGTCTCGAACGCGCCGCCGGAGTCCCCGCTCGCGGCGCCGGAGCCATCCTCCCACGCGAAGAACTCGTCGTTGCGCGTGCCCGGCAGGTTCTTGCCCACAATCAGCGCCATCCTCTCGCCCGACCGATCGGTTTGGCTTCCTTCTTCTCTTCGCCGGCTTTAGTCCGTCTGCGGAAGCTTGAATTGGGCGGGTGGCAACATCGAGGTCGCGCGAAGGTCGCTCTAACAAAAGTTCGCACTGGGCGGAATGTCGTTCGCGAGAGCGAGCTTTACAGCCACTGCTCTCTAAAGTCCGATGCTCTTCTTCAACTAGACCGCGTTGCAATGGCTCACGACTGCAATACAGATTCTTCGGCCTCGACACTCGGCCGCGGCTTCCTTCCCTCCCCTCTCTTTCCCTCCCTCTTCCTTTCTCTTCCTTCCTCTTCCTGTTCCTCCTTATCAGCATCGTTCGACGCTATCAGTCGCGCCACGAGCGGCTGCGACGCCTTTCCCTTCCGCTCGAGTTGCTGGCGCGAGACGCCTCCGTCGCGGACGGCATCACGTCGCGATACGAGAATCCCTCGAAAAACGGATGACTCAGCGCATCTTTCGCCGTCACGCGGTCGTCCGGATCGAGCGTCAGCATGAGCCGCAGCAAGTCTGCGAGTCCTGCGCGCGAGTCCTCGGGCAGAATGAGCTGCTCCAGCGTCCGCATCTTGCGCACGTGCTCGACGCTCTCGTCACTCGCCGCACGAGCCGGCCAATTGAGCCGCCCGCGCACAAAGAACTTGCTTGACGACTGGTGCTTTCCCGCCACCGATACCATGTGCGATGGGAGCCGGCCGATGCATTGCTCAATCAGCGCCAGGTGCTCCATGTTTTCGTGCTATTTGCAAGAACGCAAGGAGGCCACTAGTCAGTACGCGAGGTGTGGCAGATAGCAACGCCAAGGCAAGAGAAACTCACCGTGGCGAAGAGCAGCTCGCCTAGGTAGAGCTCGGCGATGATGCAGCCAGCCGACCAAATGTCCGAGGGGTAGCTCCACCCGAGGCCCAGGATCACCTCCGGCGACCGGTACTGGCGCGTGTTGATGATTGAGCTCTTGGACTCGTGATCATACGTCGCTCCGCCAAAGTCAATCACTGCGCACAAACCAACACGACAGAACCGGTAAGGCGAGAATACGGGTACAATTCCATGCAAACACCAGCGAAGCATGTACGTTTGACGGCGTTGCATGCAGGCGGACGCAGCACCGCGCGCTGCGAGTCGCTGTCAGAGTGCGCGCCTGACGTCTGCGACGACGACGCGAGGTCGCGCTTCTTCCACTGGCGGTGGTTCGACCATTGGTCGCGCTCCGACTCGTGCGGAGAGTC
This sequence comes from Phytopythium kandeliae, assembly GCA_023338135.1. NCBI lineage: Eukaryota > Oomycota > Peronosporomycetes > Pythiales > Pythiaceae > Phytopythium > Phytopythium kandeliae. The sequence goes on along the minus strand of JAADYC010000669.1, from coordinate 10,239 downwards.
GTACGAGGACGACGAGGACGGAGACACGCCTCCCCAAGGCTCCTCTTCATCATCGACAAGCAGAATATTCTCAGGCTTCAGGTCCGTGTGGATGAGCTTGATGCGATGACAATACTCGAGTGCTGTCAGCAGTTGCCATGCGTACGCCCGGATGGAGCGCAACGGGAACGGCTTGTAGTCGTGGTTCTTCAGGTAGTCATACAGAGAGCAGCCTAGCCGCTCGAACACCATACACACGTGGCCCTTGTACTCGAACCTGGGAGCGGAGTAGCAACGACCGGCGTTAGTGAGGCATTGCGCAGAGTCTCAATCTCCAAGACAGCACATGTCCTCCGCACCACTTGTACATGCGAACGCACAGCGACTCATTGCGCACGTCCTTGTCGTTCACATCCTGCAAAATGTTGGCCTCGATCTGGTTGGCGCACGCACACACCATGCACACCCGTTGGCAATCAAGCTCACACGCCGCGAGCAGCCACAGCTCTTGCTCACCTTGGCCGACTCGGTGTACTTCTCCACCTTACGCACGACCTTGATGGCGACAATAAGGTTGCGCTTCTTGTCGACGCACTCGAGCACGCGTCCAAACGTGCCGACGCCAGCCTCCCGCAGAATCTTGTACCGCGACAGGATATAGTCGCCGGGTCGCCCATCGTAAGTCCCGACAGAGTCGTCGTGCGCCGCACTGTCGTCGCTCGCGTCTCGATTGACGTTGTTGCTGCAGTAGCTGCTGGTAGGCGCACCGCCATTGGACCGGTCGTCGTCCGCGTAGGTGCTGCTGTCCCCCTCGTGCTCGCGCTCGGACCGGCGCGGGTAGTAGTCCTGATCGTACGAGTCGCGGCGTCGTGAGTGCACTCGGTGCTCGTACCGCTCGCGCCGTCCACGACTCGTCCGCCGCCAGTCCGAGCGCCGGTTCTCGTAGCCCTCGTGGTGCCGCCGATCACCGCTAAACGACCGATGCGCTCGGCGGCCGCTGCAAGGGACAGAGAGGGCGTTCATGCAAGCTAAGCAACCCACGCAACCACGAGCCGCGCAGTCTCCCCGACAACCGGTAGCAGAGAGCGCACCGTCGACGACGCGAGCTCCCAGCGGACCCTGCGTGCGAGCGAGTGCCCGACGCGCGGCGGGAGCGTGACCGCGTCCTCGACCTTGCCGCTCGCGACCCTGCGTCACGCGGAGATCAATCCGAAAGGCGGCATTAGTGGCCACGCTTGGCGTAGAGGGGATTCGTTCCGGTGAAATGCACGCGGCTCCTGCTGTCGTACCGTTGCCCCGCCGGTCGCGAGAGCGGCTCCGCTCTCGGTCGTGATACCCGGGGCTCCCTTGCCGCTCGCGCCGCTTGCGGTATCTCTTGGAACGCTCCGAGGGAGACTCGGCTCCGTTCTTCAGCTTGCTCGAGCCCGCAGAGCTCTGGCGCGGCGTCCGCCGCCGTGAGCGGTAGCGAAGGCGCGACGAGATGGGCGGGCTGCTGCTCTCCGACGCGCGCGCGCTCTTCTTCGCCCGCTTCCGGCCGCGCTCGTCGCGGGAGTGGCGCTCCCCCGACCGGTCCTCGCTCCCCCTCCGTCGCCTACTCGCGCCCCTTCCGCCGTCCGGGCCGTCTTCGGACGCCAGGGACGCGAGCGAGCGCCGCCGCTCGGGCCGCCGCCGCCGGTCCATCCGGCTGTGCACACTGCGGAAAGTGCGCGGGCGGCAGGTAGTATAGTAAGCGCAAGAGTAATACGCGGCGCAAGTGAAACCACCAAACAGTGCGGCCGCCACCGCGAACCCGACATTCGCCAAGAACAATTTTCGTGCGACATTCAAACAACATCCATTCGTCCAACGTATCTCAAAGATCCATCGTGAGCGAGTCGGCAGCACTGCGCAATGATGCGATTTGCCGGCTCGCAATCGATCGATTTGCCCGTGCTCGATGGATGCATCCCATTAGGTTAGCACAAGTTCTGTCTCGGCAACGACACTCCGGACGGCAAGCACTGCTTCTTCACTTTCGAAGTCGCGGCGAAAACGGCGAAGACGGCGACAAGTCTCGCGCCAAACAAAAAGCAGACTTTGATGTCGGCGTGAGCGACCACGTCCTCAATGCGCGCAGCGGAGCTCGAGAAGTGCGTGCAGATGGACGACGTGAAGATCGCAGGGTGCTGAAAGCGGCAGACTGATGACGACGATCCACTGCGCGATTACGTGCCCAAGGGCCTTCACAATACCTCCCCACTCAACTACAGCGCATGCTTCAGTGCCTACAGCAGCACCTGTCCGCGGCCTTTCTCGATGGCGGCGACAGTCGAAGAGGACGACGACCGCTCCATCTCCGCGAACGTGAGCACCACGTCGCTCCCTTCTTGCTCCCGTCGACTGCTGGTGGCGAACATCATGTCTTCCTCGCTGTAGTTGCTCGACAGCTGTCGCGCCGGAGAACTCACGCGAGCAGTCTTGCTGTTCACGCTGAACGGGGACGACGCGCGTACTCTAGACGGCCCCGCCACGTCCTTTGCCGACATGACAGGCACCAGCCCTGGGTTCGGATGCAGGTCCTTGCAGTCAATCAGCGACGGCTTGTCTAAATCCATAATAGCGTCCAAGGAGCGGCTGTCCGGCGTGAAGAACGTGCCGTCGGCGTACGCGCAGGAGGAGGGCGGACCCTGCTGGCTGTCGCGGTTGCCCTCGCTCTTCTTCTTGTGCGTCACGATCACTGCGATTCCGATCACGCAAGCGAGCGCGCCGACGACAACCCCAATCATGGAGCCGGTCGACAATCCGGAGTTCGTGCCGTTGGAGATCGAGCTAGTTTGGTCCGTCAAGGCGCCGACGTCGTCGGAAGACGCTGCAGGCGACGACGATGACGACGACGACGCCTCACTGTCGCTGGCAACTGCGGGAGCGTCCGTTGTAGGAACCGGCGAGCTGGTACTGCTGCTGCTGCTACTGCTGGTGGAGCTCTGGGAAGACGCATCGTCCGCAGGCGCGACAGTGGATGGCGACATGGCGTCGCTTGACGACGACTCGCTGGCTTCAGGTGTCTCTGTCACCTCATCATCGGACGACGGCGTTGGAGCCGTCGTGGATGGCTCGGTGGTTGACGGCGTCGACGCCTCGCTCTCGCTTGATACGCTGCTGGCAGAGCCATCTAGCACATCGGACGCAATGGTGTCTGCGAGTTCCATGCCACATTGCGGCTGTGTCAATCTCCATCGTCGTGCGCTCGCTAGCAGCCGTCGATCGCGCCGTACCTGCATGGACTGCGGCAACCAGCGCGAGCGCCACGAGTAGAACTGCTCGGAGCGCGCGCATGACGCGTCCGCTGGCCTCGACGGAAGGAAGAAGAAGCTACGGAGCCGAGCGGCTGCTTGACCCAGTCGCAGTCGGAGATCCGATGCCGATAGGAGTCTCCGCCACCGAGAGAGAGCGCGCGCGCGCCGCGTTAAAAGTCGGAATGCGGACCTCTGATCTGGACTACGCGCCGCGTCCAGTGGCATGGCAGAGAACCCAAAGCGGCGTCGCCAGCCGGAATCTGGGAGACGAGCGCTCGCCTCAGAGTATACTTCGTCCAAGTGTCCGTGATCTTTCTTGTCACTGACGCTCACGCCTCCGTGCCTGCTAGCCGTCGCAGACACATGCCTCGAGAATCCCTTCTTTACTGACGCCAAGTCGCGCACTATGGCGGAACTGAACAGCTGTGGGCGGTTCTTGCTTCGATTTGCTGCCGAGCGCTGAGAGCCCACAAGTTGCGTCTGCCGCCAGACCAAGTGGGGAAACAGCCAGGTGGCGCACCGCACGTCCGTCCATACATACAGACAGCCATACATACGTGGAGGTGTCGATTGCTCCAAACTGGTGCAAGCGACCGCCGCCGCCACTTGCCAACGATCACCTGTGTGTTGAGCTGCTGGTCGCCAAGCCTATACAATCCCTCAGTCAAGTGCGACGTCTGGTGGGTTCATCGCGCGTCGGCAGTCGTTGAACGCGTCGTCGGTCTCTACGCTTCAGGAAGCTCGGTACCTCGTCAAGGGAGGCAATTGAACAACCAGCGTTTCCAGTGCGCTTCCTGTCGTTGATGGCGAACAATGAAGCGCCGCGGTGCCGCGCAGGAAGAGCAGCGACGGTGGAGGGCGGAGGGAGAGAGCGTAGAGGGATGCGGATTAGGAACGGAGGAACGGCCGACAGTAGTAATCTTGGCGTCACTCACACGCAGAAGCTGGGACGGACAAGCCTTTGCGTGCCGAGAGTCCTGCTTGCCAACCTGCCAGCCAGCCTGCCTGCCTACCTGCCTGCCTGCCTGCTCTCGACGTGCAGCGCCACACCGCCGCATGGAGGAGCTCCTCCATGGCCGATGCGGTGCGGTGCGCGTCCTTTCACGCCGTTCAGTGCCATGTCATTGCATCGGGGATCCCTCCAGCATAGTACTGTGTGCGCGGTTTCTATACGTCCGCGCGGGCCACCGGCCCACCTCAGGCGGGCCACCTCGCAGCCCCCAACGGTCCGAACCTGAAGCTGCAGAGAATGGTCGCGACGGAGATCCGGGAGCCCGCGGAGGCGGCCGAGCTGCCCGCGGACGTGGCGGCGGCGGCGGCGGCGGAAGAGGCGGAGGACTCGGGCGCGCGCGTGCTGAGCATCCAGTCGCACGTCGTGCACGGCTACGTGGGCAACAAGAGCGCCGTGTTCCCGCTGCAGCTGCTCGGCATGGACGTGGACATCATCAACAGCGTGCAGTTCTCCAACCACACGGGCTACGAGGTGTTTAAGGGCAAGCGGCTGACGGGCGAGGACATGCACGAGCTGCTGGACGGCATGGAGATCAATGGCATGCTGCGCGACATGCACACGCACCTGCTCACGGGCTACATCGGCTCGGTCTCGCTGCTGGACGCCATCGTGCGCGTCTACGAGCGCCTGCGCGCCGCGCAGACACACCCGGAGCGCCTCCTGTACGTGTGCGACCCTGTCATGGGCGACCTCGGCAAGCTCTACGTGCCGCTTGAGCTCGGTGCGTGCATCTATCCGCCCATCCGTCTCTCCCTCTCCCTCTCCCCCGACCGTGGCCGCCGGTTTGTAGTGGCGACCGTAGCGACTCATGAGCGACTGCTTCCGACTGTCCTATCATCGCAGTGGGACTGTACCGGACCAAGGTGCTCCCGATCGCGGACGTGCTGACGCCCAACCAGTACGAGTGCGAGCTGCTGGCCGAGATGCCGCTGCGCTCGGTCGCAGACGCGCAGCAGGCGTGCCGCAAGCTGCACACGCTCGGCCCCTCAGTCGTCGTGATCAGCAGCTTTCAGGAGACGCGGGACGCGGCCACGCCGCCCACGGAGCTCATCGTGATTGGTAGCCGCGCGCGGGGTCCGTGCTCCGGCGCGGACGCCGACGTGCTCGCGTGCGAGCAGTACGAGGTGCGCTTCCCGTACATCGACAGCTACTACACCGGCACGGGCGACCTGTTCGCGGCACTGCTGCTCGCGTGGCTGCACAAGCTGCCGGGCGACTTCCCGCGCGCGATCGAGAACGTTGTGTCGACCATCCAGGACGTGCTGCGCATCACGCTGCGGCTCGGCGGCCGCGACTGTGACCTCAAGCTCATCCAGAGCCGCCGCGTCATCGCCAGTCCGCGCGTGCGCTTCCCCGCCAAGAAGCTTGCGTGAGCTAGCACTTGGCGTCGTGGATCGCGACTGGCCAACCGACTTGCTCGACCGCATGATGCTGTATTACTGGAGGGTGGAGACTCGATGGGGTGAGAGAGAGAGAGAGAGAGAAAGCGCTTCATCGGATGACTGCCAACACCTAGGAGTTGGTCGGCCCGCGTCACGGTTGGATGGCGACCCGCGACGCGATTGTAGAGTGCATCGACTCGAGCGCGCGTGTCCACCGATCGATGGCGTCGAACAACTTGCCACTGTCCTTCGTCCTGTGCCACACACAGAGTTAGCTCGCACCGACGCGATGCGATACGATCCGCCAGCAGCCACGCAACCCGCCGCACCTCTGGTGCCGTCGCTGGCCGTCGTTCGAGAGCACGAGGACGCCGCGGGTCTGGTCGATCCGGGCGTCCAGCTCCTCGTCTTGGATGAGCGCGACGGCGAGCTGCTCCGCGTCCGCGGCTGCAACATGGAGCGAGTCCGCGAGGCTCTCGAGTGTCAGCACGTTGTACGGCTTGGCGATCTTCTTGAGCACGCGGCAGCGCAGGTTCCGCAGCAAAGGGTCGACGTATCGCGCCATGATGGGATCGCGCAGGAGCGCGCTACCGCCAGCGCCGCGGCCCCGCAGGACCTGCTCGAACTGCGCAATGTCGCCCGAGTCGTAGGCGCCGCGCAGCAGGAGCATGGCGCCGATCTCAGCCACATCCTGGTACACCTTGGCCTCGCGCGAGTCGAACGGGTTGATAGCCGAGCCAGCGAGCATGTTGGCGAGCACGGCATACTTGAGCACTTGCACAGCGCGCGCGTTGCCGGCCTCCTGGTGGTTCCGGAAGCTCGCGAACAGCTCGTTGTAGGCCAGCAGCCACTCACCCTGCTCCAGGTACATCTTGCCGCCCTCCTCGCGAATGGCTCTGATCCCCCCGCGCAGACAGACAGACAGACAGACAGACAGACAGACAGACAGACAGACAGGCAAGCCACGCCGCGCCGTTAGTCGACGAGACGGCTAGCTCTCCGTCCAGGCACAGATCCCGAGAGTAGGCGAGACAAGGAAACGCGAGTAACCGCGCACCCCATGCTGCGCGGGTCAGCGATCGCGGCCGCCTCAAGGTCTAGCGTCTTGGGGTACACGACACGCATGCGCGCGCTGTTCCTGGTCGCACCGCACATCTAGAGACGCACAAGGCGTTAGCCGCTCTGCGTCGCCCAGCGACAGAGATGGAGCAAAGGAGGCGGACCTGGATGTCCAGCGCGTACACGTCCATAAGAAGCGAGGCCTTGCCGTGGTCCAGCGCCGGCTGGCCGCTGGCGCCAGACCCTGCGGCGTCGACTGGGTGGGCCGCGCCGCAATAAGCATAGAGCTCGCCCAGCATGGCCTCGAGCGGCGCAAAGGCGCGCATGTCGAGGTAGAGCTTGCCGAGCTTGATCTTCATGCCGAACCAGAGGCGCTCGTTGTTAGCGTCCTTGAGTCGCTCGAGCGTGAGCTCGTACATCTGTGACGTGTGCTCGGCCAGCGCGCTCTTGTCGCTCGCGCCGCTCTCGGCCGCCGCGGCTGCCGCGGCCGACACGACGTCGAGGACGGAGGAGACGGCCGCAGTGCTCTCGTTGCGCGTCACGGCCGCCAGGTGCGCCAGCATGAGCCGGTAGTTGGCCAGCATGTCGTCCCATCGCTTGGCCGCCGCGCAGAGCTTGACCAGCTGCTCGTATGCGGGGAAGCTCCAGCGGCTGCTGCCGCCGCCGCGCTCGAGCTCCACGACGCGCGCGTAGTACGCCATGGCCTCGCCCAGCTCTCCGCGCTGCCGGAAGTCCTCGGCCTCGTAGAAGGTGTTCTCGAGTTCGATCTGCGCGCTGCGCGCCGCCGATCGCGCGTCGGCGTCCGCGCCGGGTGACGCGCCATGCTCGTCCGCCGCCGGCGCCTCGTCGCTCGCGTACTGCTCGTCGCTGTCGTACTCGTACTCGTACTCGGACTCTTCCTCGTCCGACATGTCGGTCGCGCGAGGGGAAGGAAGGAAGGAAGGAAGGAAGGAAGGAAGGCGCGGTGCGCGCGCGCGCTGGGTGCAACAATCGAGGTGAAGCTCGGCTCGGTCGCAGGGCAGGATCGAGTCGAGGAAGCAGCAGATGGTCACTCAAGTGGGGCATCCGGGAAAGTGGCAGATCTCGACCGAGTATCCACCAATAGGAGCGATGAGTACATGTTTACAGCGAATCATCATCTGCTATGGAGATGTATCGGCTTGTGAGTGGCAGATAAAGCCATTGAAGAACACCCTGCGGCGCCGAGTCAGCGCCGAGCTCAAAACCGACGCAGACAGAAACAAGCGCGATGCTGGAGCAACTGCGCGCCAAGTCGACGGCGGCGACGGCGGCGACGGCGTCGGCGCTGGAGAAGGCGGGTGGTTCGCTGCGCGACGTGGCGCAGAGCAGCTCGGTGCAGGCGCTGCAGTCCAAAGCGCGGTCGGCGGCTGAGTCGCTGAACCTCAAGAACCTGCCGACCGTGGTGCGCTCGGCGTCGACGAGCTCGTCAGTGGCGACCACCGCCGAGTCGGACGACGGCGACGCCAAGTCGCCGGCGCCGACGCCCAAGAACCAGGAGGAAGAGGGTCTGCTGGAGGAGTTCGGCCAGGAGTGCAAGCTCACCAAACGCCAGCGGCTGTACGGTGCGGTCGGCTGCTACGCCTTCGGTGCGCTATGCAGCTTCCTGGCGACGCTCATGATGTGGGGCGGCCCGCGGCACCTCAAGCAGTTCGCCTTCTTCTACACAGTCGGCAACCTCTGCAGCATCGGCTCGTCACTCTTCCTCGTCGGTCCCAAGCGCCAGCTCACCGTCATGTGTCTGCCCGTGCGCCGCGTAGCCTGCTGCATCTGGATCGGCGCCATGTTGCTCACGCTCATCGTCGCGTTCGCCTTCCCCAAGGCCGGCATCCTCGTGCTCTTCCTCGTGGCCATCCAGTACGCCGCCATGCTCTGGTATGGCGCCTCCTTCATCCCCTACGGCCGCGCCATGCTTAAGAAGTGCTGCCAGAAAGCCGCCGGACAGGTCGCCAACGTCTGACAGCGAGGCAATCACCTTGATCATAACCGACCCGTTTTCATTGACTCGCTGCGCATTCGACCAGCTTCGTGGCATCAGTGACCACTCACTCAGCCAGCCGCCTGATCAACACGTACGCCAGCTCCACTGCTAGGCGCCGACCATCACCGGCGACCGCTTGCACAACTTACACACCTGCGGGGGATCCATCGCCTTCATCTCGTACCAGTACGGCGCAGAGGCCACCGGTTGGCGGCAGCGACCGCACGCGCGGTCCTCGCGCGCCTCGACCCTCGCGTCACAGTCCGAGCAGTGTACTTGTCGCCCCGCGGCGTGCGCCGCGATGAACTCGCTGTGCAATACGGTCGCGATGCGGCCGCACAAGGGACAGCGGCCCGTCGCTTTCTTATCTGTCGCGGCCGTTTGGTTCAGTGCCTGCACTTCTCCTTCGTCGTCCCCATCACCGCTTCGGGATCGGAACGGGTCCAGACCCAGCGACATGCAGACCTTGTTGCACTGGTGCATCGCGAAGAATTTCGCCATGCCGTCCTGGCACATATTGCCTCGCCCGAATACGTCCGTGTCCATCATCGTGTGGATCTGGGGGTCGGTGAAAATGGAGCCCACGCCTTGCAGGCGGATCGCCTCCAGCTCCTCCTTTTTCGCCTTGAGGCGCTGTCTGAGTGCCGTCACTTCGTCCATGCTATCCCAGGACTTTTGGTCCGCGCGCGCTTGATCGGACGCCACCATCCACGAGAACAGCAAGGGAATCCGGATCCAATCCGACGGACTGGACGACGACTTGGTCTCGATCTCGGAGCAGAGACTCGGCATCTTCGCCTCCACTGCCTCCACGCGTTGGAAGTCTTTTGAGCCCTCGACACAACGCGTTAGATCCATCACGCGTCAGCTAACGTAAAATGAAGCGAAGAACTACCACTGTCCGAGGAGAATCGAGCTGTGAGCAATTCGCGAGAGCTCCGACGCCTGCCGCAGCAGGGAAAATCCTCGAAGAGTCCACACTCACCAACCATCGACACTTGTCGCTCTTGCAACTGCCACATCCGCCTCAACTAGCGAACGGCGCAGCAACCACCACATATCGATCGCCACGACAGGAATCCACCAACCGCTGGCGCCAACCTCGCCACTTCGAAGGCGGTCGGATGGACACGGGGCGTGGTGAGAGCTGCACACGGGTCCTTCCTCCGCCTGCCCACGCCAACCTCGCCGCGCCTCGCATGCGTCCAAGAGAATCCGCGCGCCAGAGTGATGGTCACTTCAACCATTCCCTTTATGTCGCGCTACCGTTGCAAATCAGTCCACCTCGCGCTTCGTGCGCCGCAATTACTGATTTCGGCAACATTACTGGCTGGTAGCCACCTTTACGATTCCGGGGAGGAAAGCATCGGATCCAACGCTCGCCTCTGCTCCCCCTGATTTCCGCCCACTTGCGATCCTGCGCGGCCAGAAGCACAAGCCAACCGAGCGAGAGAGCGAGCGACTGAGCACGCGATCGACGAGATGCTGGACCAGCTCAAGGAGAAGACGAAGAAGGCGGCGGACAAGGCGCAG
>JAADYC010000668.1:0-15474 GCA_023338135.1 Phytopythium kandeliae | reverse complement strand
CGATCGACATCAAGGCGCTGGTAAATGGCCTGACGTTCCAGAAGCTCGGCGCGGTGGAATTCGACGTGTCCGAAGGTGAGGGCGAGCACTTCTACTCGGACCGCTCGGCAGCCGTCATCACGGGCGACCTGGCCTTCTTCACGCAGGAGGCGCTCAGCAGCATCGGGTACACGACGATGACCATCAAGGCGTACGCGAACGACGAAGAGTTCAGGAACGAGGTCAAGGTCTGACGCGGCGCGGGGCCGAGCTAGTACACGAGAGCAACCGCAGCGCTACAGCGCGGTGGTCCGAGTGGATCGGGTCCTTGACTACCTCGACGTGCCTGGATAGGAGCCAACCGACAGGGTTGCAATCCCAGTGGTCCAGCCTGCTGGACCGCCGGCCGGCCGTCAACGTCCGAAAAAGGTATGCGTATCCTCAGGGTCGAACAGTGCTCGTGTAGCGCTGACTATATCCTCCAGGTCCCAACGCTTCCGGAAGCCGCGAAGCTCGTCGATACCGACGTCCACCTTGCCGCTCTTGCGGGTGCGCGAGCGAGCGATCTCGCCCTCGCAACAGTTGAAATCGCCGCCAACCAGTATGGCGCACCCGGTTGGCGGCGGTATCTCCGAGAGTTTGTGACAAACTCCCGGCGCTGCGTCGGGTCGGCTGGCGCGTACACATTGGCTACGACTACGTCGTGACCGCGGATGCGGTAGCGCGTGGCGACAAATCGCGGAGATCGAAACTCCTCACCCCACGGCTCCAACCGCGAGACCGTGAAGGGCGGAGCCGAGATGGCGATGCCGACGCCAGCGTGCCGCGTCAGCGAGGAGCCGCAGCAGGACCACGGTAGCAGCCCGAGCTCTTCGCATGCTTCCCGGTGCTGATTGCTGAAACGCGGGACATCCGTGTCCTTCAGGAACGTTTCTTGGAGCAGATGCACAGAGATAGGTAGAATATGGTCGAGTTGACGAGTAGTGACGACACACACTCGTGCATTCTTCTGCGTGAAGACACGCCCCGTACGTTCGCCGAGAGCAGGCTGATGCCGAGCGGACCCGGGTCGGCGAGCAGCCGACCACCGGACATGCATGCCCGCAGGTAGTGCGCGGCGGAGCTCACGCGTCGAAGGCTGTGGCGTAGGTGGTTGTTTGTGGTCATTGCCACGAATGGAGCGTCTCGTGCTCGGAGTGCGCGCACGCGCGCTCGATCGAGTGCTTGGACGTGGCTCAGAAGGACCACGAGCGCCGTAAGTTGCCGACGCAGCGTGTCGAGCCGCCGCTGCTGATCGCGGCGCTGCCGAGCCTCCCGATGGCGCCACCGCTCCCGCTGCTTGGCTGGCGTTGTGCTGAGGGCGGAGGCCATCGGTGTGTATGTGCGTGTGTAAGAGAGAGAGAGAGAGAGAGAGAGCTTTTCTTGTCGTGAGTGTCCAGGGACAGACTGCGGATCGGATCGGAGTCGGCGTGCATGCACGACCGCGGTTTATCTCGCCCGCTATCGCTAGCTTCGTTGTAAATTTGTCGATATTGATGCTTGTTGCGCACAGTGGTGGTGGTCGCTTTTCACTTGACACAACCGTCCTTTGCGGCGAATTTTGTGAACCTCAACTTCAGATTTCGACGCTTTTGCGTATGCGCCTCAAAGCTATAAACGATTGACGGTACACCTTGACAGTAGTCTAAAACGCATTGACAGTGCGAAACCGCGCACGCATGCATGCTCCCACCACAAAGATAGGGAAAATGTGAAGTATAGTTTTGGCAACAAGTAGAGGAAACAGTTGCACCTTTGACCTGCATACCTCGCAAAGTCTGTCGAATTTTGTCGTTTTCACCAGAAATATAGAAAATCGGAATCTTGAAGGAGATGAGCATCAAATTAAAGATCATCTACCGTATTGGGACTTTCAAAACGTCGGATTCTGTTTAAACTGATCTTTCTGGCTATGCAGGTCGCGGCATTGACTTCGGCATCCACTTGTGTCCGAGTCGGTGCCCCAGATGCTCGCTGATCCCCTTTGCTAGCCTGTGGCTGTAGCTCGTCCCGGCGCTGTCCCATACAGACGCCAAGTCGGAGTCGCTCGCGCCGCCTCTGCGGACGGAACTGACTCCAAGTCCGTCAAGTCAGCCCGTACCGTAGTGGGGCCAGCCCAGTCGAGCCGCGAGTCGCCGCGAGTCGCGCCGAGCCCGTTGCGCCGAGCGAGCAAGCGAGTCGCCGCGAGTCGCGCCGTAGCGGAACCCCAGCCAGCGCCGAGCGTATTCACCAAGTCGTCGTCCGCGCGGCCGGCCGATCCGCAGCGGACCTATCCATCCACCCCTCCATCCCGTCCCGTCCCCAGCGGGTCCGTCCGTCCCCAACGGGTCTGTCCGTCCCAACGGCGTCCGTCCCAACGGCGTCCGTCCCATCGGGTCCGCCCGGCATGCGGGCGCTCGAGAAGCAGCGGTCGCTGACGCTGCCGGCCGCGTCCGTCCCCGCGTCCGCGTCCGCGTCTCCGTCCCGCTCCGCGTCTCCGTCCGGCTCCGGCTTCGGGTCCGGCTTCGGGTCCGGGTCCGGGTCCGGGTCCAACTCGGCGCCGTGGTCCCCGTCGACGTCGGCGTCGGCGTCCGGGCCGGCGCGGCTCGCGTGGGCCGGGTCCGCTCCCTCGGCCGAGTACTGCGCGCGCGCCGAGGCGTTCGCGGCCGCGCGCGTGCAGGCAGCGCTGCGGCGGCTGGCGGCGCTGCACGTGGGCCGCGGCGGCGTGGTGGACCGCAGCGAGTGGCGGCTGGCGCGCAGCGGCGGGCGGCGCAATCCCATCGCGTGCTACCGGCGCGCGGACGGGCGCGACGCGGCGCAGCTGCTGGCGGTCGGCGCGGTCGCGGGCGGCGTGGAGGAGCTGCTGCACGGACTGCTGAGCCTCTCGGCCGAGGCCATGCAGGTCGAGAGCGCCGTGGGCACGCGCGACCTGCTGGACGGCCGCGTGCTGGCCGTGGCGCGCGCGCCGTCGCTCGGCGCGCCGCTGCGCTCGCTCGCGCTCAAGTGGGCGCTGCGCAGCCACGAGGACCTCGCGCGCCGCCGAGACTACGTCTTCCTCGAGGCCACGGGCACGGTCGACGCGCGCACGCTCGCCGCGCTCGGCCTGCCGCCCGACCAGCCCGTGGGCTACCACCTCGTGCACTCGGTCGCCGCGCCCGACGCCGGCCCGGCCGGCGGGCCCGCCGGCCTGCGGCCCGTGCGCGGCGCCGCCAGCTACTGCGCGCTCTTCCGCCAGCGCGGCCCGCGAGACCTCGAGCTCTTCTTCCGCGGCCGCCTGCACCCGCGCGGCGGCGCCAGGGACGCGCGCGCCTTCCAGCTCGCGGCCGACACGGCGCTCGCCACGCCGCGCCGCGTCGAGCTCGGGCTCATGAAGAAGCTCGCCTTCTCGCTGCGCACGCGCGCGCCGCCCGGGGCCGCGCTCTCGGACCCAGGCGCCAAGACCGAGCCCGGCCCGGGTCGGGACCTGGACGGCCGCGACCGCGATCGGGACGAGCCCCAGCACGCGCACCATCGGGACCCGCGGCGGGTCCGGTCGCGCGGCGCCGAGCTCTGCGGCGTGTGCCGCCGGTCGGTGCGCGCGCGGCTGTTCGGGCGGCGCGCGGCGGCCTGCGAGCTGTGCGCGGCGCCGGCCTGCGCGCGCTGCCGCGTGGCCAAGCGCGTGTTCGTGGTGCAGGACGGGCTGTTCCACCCAGCCAAGATGGACTTTTGCTCCGAGTGCGTGGCCGCCGCGACCCAGATGAGCGCCGCGTGGGTCGCCGCGCAGGAGCTCGCGGCTGCGGACGCGCTCGTAGACGGGGACGAGGACTCGCCCGGGGACGCGGGCGCCGGCGGCGGCCGCGACAGCGTCGACAGCGTCGACAGCGTCGACATGGTCGACATGGTCTCGCTCGTGGACGAGGAGGTGCAGCAGCGGCTGACCATGTCGGCGGACGGGCTCGGGTCGCTCGGCGCCGGCGGCGGCTCGCTCGGCGCCGGCGGCCTGCTCGCGGCCAAGCAGCGCGTGTGGCTGCCGTCCGACCGCGTGCGGCCGACGCTTGCGGGCGCCGGCATGAGCCCGCCCGAGCCGCTGGACGCGCCGCCCGCGGGCAAGGAGGGGGCCAGCGGGCCGCCCGACGGACTCTTCGTGCCCAACGACGCGGACGAGGACGCCATCCCCATGATCGACATGCCCTCGGACGGCGAGGATGAGGACGAGGACGAGGGGGACGAGGACGCCGCGCGCTTCCACCGCGCAAACCGGCCGCAGACCGACCTGTCCTATCTGTACTAGCGGCGGCGAGGGTATTTAACGGCGCGTGGGCGGGTGGGCGTAGGGAGCGAGCGAGCGAGCGGGGAGCGAGGAGATAGGGAGCTAGTAGGGATAACACGGCGGATGTGTTGTCGTTGCTGTCGGGGCGAGCGAGCGAGCCGCCGCATACGCTGCGTGTGTCTATGGGTACACAGTATGAGATAATGGATACTGCGCACTTTGCGCATCGTACTTTGCAGTCGAGCGGTATACCGATACCTTACCGTCCGAGTCGGTTTCGAGACGGCCTCGACCCTTGTCAGCCCAGTCTGCTGCTTGCTGGCTGGTCCCCGCCGCGCCGAGCGGAGCGGAACACGACATGCAGCGGCGCGCAGGTGGCGGCCGGGTCGCGGGCGGCGGCCGGGCCGCGGGCGGCGGCAAGCGCAGGCCGGCGGCGGCGCGACCCAGCGCGGCGGCGCGACCCAGCGCGGCGGCGCGACCCAGCGCGGCGGCGCGACCCAGCGCGGGCGACGAGCTGGCGCGCAGGGTGAGCGCGCTGTCCGTGTCGGCGCCCGAGTTCGTGCCAGCCGGCGCGCGCTCCATGGCGTTCGTGACGGAGCGCAGCGCAGCCAGGCGCGTGGCGGGCGCCGGCGCAGTTGCGGCCGAGGACGCCGCGCGGCGGCCGCGGCGCGCGCGCATCGGTGCGCAGGGCTTCAAGACGGGCGGCAAGACGGCGGCGGCGGCGGCCAAGACGAGCGGCAAGACGGCGGCGGCGGCGGCCAAGACGGGCGGCAAGGCGGCGGCGGCGGGTCCGGGACGGCGACGGCGCGCGCAGCAGGCGGACAAGCTGCGGCTGGGTGAGGACGCGAGCGGCAGTGGGCAGGCGGCCGCGGCGGCGACCGCGACGGCGACGGCGACGGCGACGACGACCGGCGCGGCGTTCACCGAGGACGCGGCGGCGCCGGCGGCGGGCGGCAGCGCCTTCCCGACGACGCTGTCGCTCTTCAGCCAGCAGCGACACATCTCCAAGCCGGCGAGCCGCGAGGCGGCGGTGGACGTGGTGTTCGAGGCGCTGTTCGCGCGGCGCGGGGCGTCCGGCGGCGGCGGCGGCGGCGCGCGGCGCAGCGCGTTCGGCGACGACACGGGCACCGAGACGGACGAGCCGAACGAGGAGTTCGTCAAGCGCGGGCTGGCGGCAGTGCTGCTGCGCGAGCGCGTGGGCGGCGCGGCGCTGGCGGCCGAGACGCCGCAGCAGGCCGTGGACCGGCTCGTGGCGCCCGCCTTCCTGCACGCCGTGGTCTCCGAGCTGCGCTTCGAGGACTTCCGCACGCCCAGCGCGCGGCTCGACATCCTGCGCGCCGTGCACCGCAACTGCCCGGCCAAGCGCCTCGATCTGGCGCGCGCGCTGGCCGACGCCACGCAGCTGCGCCTCGAGTTCGTGCGCGCGAGAGAGGCCGCGGCGCGCGCGCGGTCGGTGGACGCGCGGCGCGTCGTGTGCGACCTGCCGCATGACCAAGGCCACCACTTCACCGAGCTGCTGCGCTACGCCATCGAGCACGTCGGCGAGGCGCTGCTGGGCCTGGGCGCGGCTGGCGGCCCGCCCGCGCCGGCCGCGCGCCGCGAGCTGCTGCGCAACTACATGGCGAGCCTCGTGGCGCTCTGGCGCGCGCTCTGGCTCGACCCCGCGGGCTCGGACGCCGAGGAGCTCATCGGCTGCGCCGGCCAGTTCGCCGCCTACCTGCCCGAAGCCACGGCCGAGCTGCTCGCGCGCGTGCTGCGCGCGTGGCCCTCGGCCTTCCCGGCGCAGCAGGTCGTGGCCGTCCGCATGTGCGCGCGCGTCGTCATGTCTGGCGCGCCGCTGCCGTCGCTCGACCCCTCGCGCCGGCTGCAGCGCCGCCTCTTCTCGCGGCTGGCGCAGGCCGCACGCAGTCCGCACGTGGATGTGGCCAGGGAGGCGCTCGCCTTCACGGGCTGCCGGTTCGTCATGGAGCACTTCCTGGCCACCGACCCGGTCGTCTACCGCGCCGTCTCGCAGGCCTTCCACGACAACGCGGCCGGTCACTGGCACGCGCTCGTGCGCTCCACGTCCGAGGAGAACTTCGACCGCGCGCTCGACTACGCCCCCGCCTAGCGGCGGCCGGCGCACTTGCAGTTCCTATATACTAAGCAGAGCCGGCGGCGGGGCTGATAGGCAAGGTGGGCCGTGCACGAGGGCGGGCGGGCCCTGGCGGCGCGAGGGAGAAATAGACGCATAGAGTACCTCGTGGGCGGCGCTCGCCGCTCGGACGCGGCCCAGCAGCTCTGCGCGGCGCGTCCGAGCGCGCGACTCGTGTCATTCCGGTATGTAGCGCGGCGTCGCGGCCGCTCCGTCGCAGCCGCGGCGCTACTCGCTGCGGCCCGTGCAGCTGCTCAGGTCGAAGCCACAGGCCATCGACACGACTAAATAAATCACAAACTGCGCGCGGCGGCGTCAGCGTCAGCGTCAGCGTCTGCCTCCCTCCCCCGCGGCCGCGCGGGCGGACGAGCGGCGGCGGACGCACCAGACCGACGAGCACGAGCAGGGCCCAGAGCTTGGCGTTGCGGCGCCACATGGCCTTGCGCAGGTGCGTCGACGAGCGCTCGAAGCGCACTGACTGCTTGCTGAGCTTGTCCGTGCGGTCCACCAGCAACTCGAACTTCTCGCCGCGGTCCAGCACCTTCTCTGCGGACCGACAGCGCGGCGATGAGGCGGCCGCTCGGCTGCGCGAAACGCACACGCGCGCGCGTACGCACCGATATTCTCGACCATGACGTCCTTGACGTCGTCCAGCTGCTGCTGCACGCGCGACAGCGAGTCCGCGTCCGGGTTGGCGTTGTAGTAGTCCTGCGGGCCGTGCGTGAGTCCCCCTCGCGCGCGACGCCTCCGCGGACGCGACGCACCATCATGCGGCGGATCTCGTGCTGGAACTCGTCGTTCATGGCGAACGCGATCGCCGTCTGCCCACGGTCGCCGTACGTGCCCCTGAACCGCGTCTGCGCGGTGTCCGACGCGCGTGAGACCCGGGACAGTGCCTGTGTGCGCGCGGAGGCGAGGGCGCACCTTCATGTCCTCGAGGAAGAGGAACGGCACGCGGCGCTTGAGCTCGTCGTCCGCCATGCACAGGAACGTGAGCCCGTCCTCCACGATGTAGTGGAAGATGTGCCTGCGCGTCGTCAGTTCGCGGCTCGCACACTCGCGGGGCGCGACAAAGAACCACGTACTTGTCGTAGACGTAGGACATGCGGCCATCCGCGCGCGGGATCTTGGCCAGTAACACGCGCGTGACCGTCGGGAAGTTGCCCGACGTGGCCGTGTACTCGGCCAGCACCGCCTTCTCGCGCGCCACCAGCGCGTACACCTGCGGAGTTTGTCACCGCGCACACGAAGAGAGACAAGATGAGGCGCGGGCGCGGCGGGCAGCGAGCAGGCGCGGGCGGCGGGCGAACGCATACGATCGGCATGGTCGCGGTGGCGGAGCTTCTTCAAGAACGGGAGGAAAGCCGAAGTGTTCTCTTGTTCCCTTCAAAGCTATCTGGAAACACTGCAGAAATGTATACCCTCTAGAACTTGACACTGAACTGCCGGAGCGAGATCGCCGCCGGAAGCGCATCAACATGAGTGCATCGGCCAGCGACGCGAAGCCTTTGCGCGGCAAGGTGGCGGTCGCGACCGGCGCCTCAGGCGGCATCGACGCAGGCGCGCGTCTCTGCAGACCAAGGAGGCCTGCGACTCGCCGGCGCTTCGCTGCAAGGCGGCGCTCCCTGCATCCTCCACTGGCACGCCGGCTTCCCTCGACCGCTTTCTCCTCCTGCCGATCGCTGGCGCTTTGGCAATGTCCCGCGCGCTGGCAACCGCTGGGGTCAAGATCACGCTCGGTGCACGTCATCTGGAGGCGCTTGGTGGCGCCAAGGCGTCGATCGAGGCCGCCGTTGGCGCTTCGGACGTCGTCGTCGTCGTCGTCGTCGTCGTCGTCGTCGTCTATCCTGCTCGCCTCCCCGCAGCGCCATCGGCAGAACGCGGCCGCCGCTCACGCCTCGAGGGACACCACGTGCGCCTCCACGGCCTGCGCCGCGCATCACACACGCCAGTCCGTCAGTCTCCCGCCCGCCCGGCCCTCGACCGGCTCGCCGAACAACCAGTCCGCGCGCGACTCGCCTCCATGAGCGCCGTGCGGTCGAACGCCCTGCGGTGCGCGTACGCGATCCGGTTGAGCGCCAACAACTCGTCGCGCAGCTCGTCCACGGTCCAGCGCGCCGACACGGCCACGAGCCGCACCAACAGCTGCAGCATGCGGTCCTAACAGCCACGTCTGCGAGGTCAGAAGATCGGTAATTCGCGCCACCTCCAGCTGCAATGCACGCACCGCGTCATAAATAAACTCAGGCTTCTCCCTTGCGCCGCCGTCGGCACCCTCTTCCTCCTCCTTCCCCGAACCTTCCTCCTCCATGGGCTCGTCCCGTTCCGAGGAGCTCACCGCGGGAGGGACTAGCGGGTCCGCACCGCCACTCTTGGGTCGCTCGTCCGCCGCCTTGTTCTCCTCTGGCACCGTCCTGTCCTCCTCGTCCGCCTCCGAGTCGTCCTCGAAAACTCGCGAGCCAAAGCACTTGGCTGCCAGCTCGGGCACAGAGAATACGTACTGCAGAGCCTGCGGCACGCCCTCGAGCGCGGCACGCTCGCTCCCGTCGCCCTCACCGCTGGGTGGCGGGAAGTAAACAACCGTCTCGGTCGCGCTGCCCGCGCGCTCCTCTGACTGCTCAACGATATCCACGCGCGTCTCCGTCGTCCAGCCGTTTGCCTTGAGAATCGGCAGGATAAGCCGGTCAAAGTAGTCGTGCTCGTCCGCGTGCACGAACCCGGCGCTGCCGATCACATCCGCGCCGTCCGCCGCCGCCGACGTCTCCTGCACGACACGCCGGCTTGCCGCGCCACCCGTCGTCTTGATTGAGTCGCGGATCGCGTCCTCTGTTAGCCGCTTCACGTACGCGCCGGCGACGAACGTCTCTCGACCGCCAAGCAGGTACTTGACGTTATACGTGCCATCCTCGTTGCGCTTCGTGACGATGCCCGCGCCGCCTGGTTTGTTCACGCCCGGCTGCGTGCGGCTGCTCACGAACACGTAATCGTCCTTGTGGAACACCACCTTCTCGCTGTCGGTGTCGCCATCACCGTTGCCGTCGCCATCACCGTCCCTATCGTCGCGCTTGTGCTCACTGGACTCCTCCCGGTGAGGTCCCTCGTCGGCCTCGTCGCCTGACGACGTCACGCCCGTACCGCCAGCGCCGGCACCCGCAAACCACTGCGTTCGAGCAGAGCGACGCTCTTCGACGGGCGGTTTCCCGCGCTCTATGACTCCTGCTGCCTCATCGCTCATCGGTTTGGACGCGTCTGCGCTGTCATTCGGTGCGACAACTGACGGATCAACCGCCTTGATCCCGCGAAGCCGTGCGCTTGCTCGCTGGCCCACTGCCCTCTTGCTCGCTCCCGCCTTCGCGAGAGTCCCGCGCTTGCCGCTGGACAGAGCAACGCGCCGACCCAATTTCCCATACAGATCTGGGTGCGTCTGCAGCCGCTTGGTTGCCTGGCGACAGCGCGCGAACAGGTCGTATCCCTGGTGAGCGCGGAAGCGGTGCGCGTACGACAAAATGTTATCCTTCATGATGCCCGCCGCGTGCGCGATGTTGCGCGACGAGCTGTTCTTGGGGTTGAACACGTTCGCGTTGCGCACGATCAGCTGGATGTCATCCATGAACTTCTCGAACGTCGTGTACTCCTGGTCGTTGAGCTTTTCACGCATGGTGCTCAGATCCATTGGGTGCTGGATGATCAGGTAGTAGTTGGGTACCTCCATTGGGTCCACGGGCATGTGGAACGGCTGGTACAGCTTTTGGGAGAGGCAGTACGACAGCACTTGGTCCAGGAAGATGCGCAGCTCACGCAGGTGGTGCAGGTCGCGGTCCTTGACCTTTTGCAGCTCCTCGCTCGTCAACTTCGTCCTCTTCTCTGCGACTGGCGCCAGCGGAAGCACTTCCAGCGCTGTCTCGTGAATCGAGGGCTTGATCAACGTGCCGTCCGTCGGAGGGGTCGCGAACGCAGTGAACACTTGCGTAAAGTGTTCCAGTCGCGCGTTGTCGGAAGGGTACGAGAGCTCGACAACTGTGGACGTGCACTTCACACTCGAATCGCCTTGGAAGAGGTCGAGAAGTCCAGGCGGCAACTCGGTCTGGGGACGCCGACCTTCGTTGCTTGTTGTCGAAGGCGACGAAGTTGTTGCCAACCGAGAGAGAACCGGAGATGACGACGTCCACGCAAGGAATAGGATCGGAAGACTCGACTTGACTTGCATGTTGCTCAGCATCATGGCCAACGTCACGTGCATTGACTCGCTCGTTGAGTTCCACCAGGTGTCAGCGTGCGGTAGGCAAATAACACACGGGACGCATTTCTGCGCTTCGTTGAGGAGCCGGATCATCGCCTCTTCGGGGTGATGAGCGTTCGGATCCGCCACGAGCGAAGGGTAGTCGAGCGAGAAGTGGGTTAGCCCCTCGAGTGCGTGAAGAACTGCGGCGCCAATGTACTCCTGGCCCATGCCGAGCTTTCCGCAGAGGAGAACGCGCGGGAAAGCAGCGTACAACGGCAAGCCGTACACCAGCGAGGATTCATGTGCCTTGCCCACACGCTGTCGGACCTTGTCGACTGCAGACTTTGACGACGTCAGGCACTCGAGGCAGAACCAGAGCCCGTTCTCGTCGTCGACTCTTCGCTGCTCACTAATGGACGCATCCTTTCCTTCGAGCGACAGGCAGGACCGGTGGAACGCGGCAGGACACGCGTCGCAGCAAACGATCTCGCCGCTGTCCCCGTGGCAAATATCGCAGTCGTCGTGGTTTGCGATCGCATAGATGTCGTCGTCGTCGTCGTCCGGAGTCTCGCCTTCATCACCAAGCACATCACCAAGCGCGCCGCTTGATTCGCTATTCTCGTGACTGCGTAACCGATGATCTGCTGCAAGAGCCGGGAACTGTCGCGATACCTTATTCATGACACTCTCGAGCGACCGTTTCAGCAAGAGATTGACTGCGCGCGGTAACGGGGAGGCAGTCGACCCAGCAACTCGATGAGAAGCCGGAGTGATCTTCTTCAGCGCTTTCAGGAAGTCGCCTCGCGAGATCACCACCTTGTTGAGGCTGATCGCGAGCTTGTCTTGGCTTCGGTACACTTGCGGGTAGATACGGCGCAGCGAGCACAGCGCTGCCTCCGCGCAAAGTGCCTTGATGTCAGCGCCGCAGTAGCCTGCTGTCTGCTCCGCCATATCCTTAATGAAGGTGGGTGATAGTGGCGGGTTCCATTTGCTCGTGTGGATCGCCAGGATGTGCTTTCGGTCGTGAACATTCGGTAGTTTGAATCCGAGCTCTCTGTCAAAGCGTCCTGGACGACGCAACGCAGGGTCGATCGCGTCCAATCGATTCGTCGCGCCGATCACAACGACGCGACCACGGGCATCCATGCCGTCCATCAGCGCCAGCAACGTTGACACGATCGATGCGTGAATCTGGTCCTGTTTGGCGCTTCGAACCGGCGCGAGACCATCGATCTCGTCAAAGAAAATGATCGACGGCTCGTTCCGCTTCGCTTCCTCGAACAGCAGGCGCAGCTGACGCTCCGCTTCGCCGACCCACTTGCTGAGGCAGTCGGCGCCTTTGCGCATGTAGAAAGTGACATGGCGCCTCTTTGGAACTGCATTATTCTCGCCATCGATGATCATTGCCAACGCGTCATCGTCGTCCTTGGGTCGTGTGTCCGGCACTGAACACGAGCTCGCAAGCGCCCGCGCAAGGAGAGTCTTGCCAGTTCCAGGCGGTCCGTAGAACAGAACGCCCGACGGCGGCGAGATCTTGTACTTCTCGTAGAACTCGGGATAAAGCAGCGGCAGCATGACCATTTCCTTGAGAGCCTCAACGTGGCGTATCAGCCCTCCCACGCTCTCCCATGTGACGCTGCTGTCGATTTCAACTGGCGAGATATCGGCACGCGCACTCCCGCTCCTCTTCCGACCGCGACGCAACCGCCCCGGGCTGGTCGCGCGCATCCCACCATCGTCCGAGTCATCATACTTCATGTCAACCGAAGAAGAGGACGACG
Source organism: Phytopythium kandeliae (assembly GCA_023338135.1). NCBI lineage: Eukaryota > Oomycota > Peronosporomycetes > Pythiales > Pythiaceae > Phytopythium > Phytopythium kandeliae. The sequence goes on along the minus strand of JAADYC010000668.1, from coordinate 3,091 downwards.
AGCCCGACGACGACGACATCGAGCGACCACGGTGGCGTCGACGGCGCGAGTGGCTGCTTTGGCGATGACGCGAGCGCGAGTTTGAACTTGACGTAGGTGCGCTGAACAAACGACGGCTGCTCTGTCGCGAAGACTTTCGAGAGGAAGTCGAGCGATTCGCAGGGTTGGACTGGCGCTTGTGGTAGTCGGCATATGCAGCAGTCGTTGTCGGGTCCGTTGCGTGGTCGATCGAGTCGATGTCAGCTCGTTGCACTTTCGATCGGTCGCGGAGCGAGTATCGTTGCTCGCCGGTGCCGTTGGCTGTCGATAATGGAGACGGGGAGGTGGCGTCGCTCTTCTGCGGCATCGCATCGCGATTGACGTTACGATGACGTGTCCTCGTGAACACGCCCTTGGGTTCATTTCTATCGAGCCCGCGCGCCAGATGATCGGGCGAAATAGACATGTTGGACCGCCGCCGCAACGAATACCGACGCTGATGCACGCCTTCATCAGCTTCGATGGCGTGCCGGGGCTCGTGGTCGTCTCCATCTTCGTCTTCATCACCACCGTCATGCTCGACTTCGTCGTGACTGTCTCCGCTCAGCTCCAACGGCGATGCTTTCGTTCCTTTCGACTTGCTCTGACCCACTGGCTCGCTCTCCCGAGATCGTAACGAGTAGCGCGTCGATCGAAGTGCCCGGTTGGCTTCTCGAGCTCGAGACGCGTTCGCAGCCTTTTCTTGTCGCTCTTGCTCTGCGATGCGGCGCGTGACAGCATCCATGTCCAGCTCGCCGTTCTCATTTTCAAAAGTATCCACATCGTTCGCCTCGCGCTCCTCGTCAGCCTCGTCGTCGTCATCATCGTCATCGTCGTTGTCAGCTCCCTCTTCTTCGTCATCATCGGCAGTTTCTCGACGACGCCTCTTTCGTTGACGCCCCCGCCGTTGATGGTTGCGTCCGCGCTTCTTCCTGGAACTCGCAGCCTCCGCTGTGCTCCCGAAGCTATCGGTCGGACTGAACACATCGTTGTAGAGGTGTCGATCGAATGCCGATGGTGGTGCCAACACGTTTGCGTGGCGCTCCCGAAGCGCGTATCGCGCCGATTTGGCCGCGCCACCCCTTCCGACCTCTTCTTCCTCTTCCTCTTCCTCCTCCTCTTCCTCTTCCTCCTCTTCTTCATCCGCGTCCGGTGAAGGCAGTGCACGCATACGCACAGCGCGCTGCGTCACCACCGGAAAAGACGCGTCAGTATCGAGTCGGTGCGCTTGGAACCAGGCACCCGCGCAGTGCCACCATCTGAGTGACAGGCAGATTAAGTGCGCGTACCCGAGGCGGCCGCCGCGGAGACGGGGTGGATACGGGTGACCGCCGATCGTCCTCCTCCTCCTCTCTCCCCTGCCCCTCTTGCTCTCCCTGGTCATCGCTCCCGTCGCCACCGCCGCCGCCGCCGCCGTCGTCGTCGCTGTGGTGCTCGTCTGTGTCGCCGCTAGACTGCTCCACACATCCGCAGCTGGGTCAGAGGCCGCTCGAAAACCAACGTGGTTGCGGCCGACTTGGCGCGCAGGCAGCGGCACGTACGTTTTCTGAGTGCGCGGAGCTGTGTGGCGACGCGCTCACCCGCTGCGCACGCATACGATTGGCTCTGCGCGGAGCGGCCGGCGATGGGTCTGGACACACGGGAACGGTCGAGCGTTAGCCTCCCGTGCTCGCAGGCAAAGGCGCTGGCGCTGTCCAGCGCCGCCCGACGACTGGACGGCCGAGAGCGCAAGCAGCGCACCGCTCGTCGTGGACGCCACGTCCTCCAGCACGCTCATATCGCCGCGCAGAGCACGAAGAAACTGGCGACGAATGTCCTTTCCTGCCTTGGCGCGCAATTTCCACACTGACAAAAGCACGCACGCCAACAATAGGACTCAAAGGCGGAACCATACGAGTGATTGCTTGTATCCTAATCATTGGGTAGCTGTTTACTCCCAAAATGGCACTTCCCATAAATCAATACCTAAATAGCAACAAGCAGTACGTTGGTGGAAAGGGCTGTTTAGTCATTCTTCTAACAAGACGTGCACGGTAGCCTTTCAAATACAAAAACACAGTCACCGAAATGGATTACTCCTATGTCTAGGGTTGCAAGAAAAAGAAGAATAACGCAGAACTGTGCACATTTTCTTAGAAGACACGACGAATCAATCGTGACTTCTGACAAAACGAGCGCAGCGCAGGAGTGACGGCGCCATGTTCATGGCGCACTGTACCTATTGAAGTTCACACTATTTATACTGGATATTTCTGAATTGGGGGAGTCCACAGCGGACGCAAATTCGGAATGGACCAAAATTCAGCAAAATCAAGGTGCACGAAATCAGCAAGGCTGCTTCAAGATCTAGTAGAAATTTTCAACACGTACTCGCAAACTCAGAGTGTATCTCTATATCACGCGCTTCTCTCTCCGTGATGACACGACCGACAGCGCTCAAACTTGCCATGTTAATGTGGTGAACCGAGTGTGGAAAATCTCCGCCGAATTCCCGGCACCGGCCGAATACGTGGGACCTGACGTCAACAAATTTGCGACAGCAACTGGTGGTCTGAAGCCCAATCGAAGAATGCGAAGGGGAGCGCCACGCGTCGCGAACGACGGATTAGCGGGCAAAAGCGACACCAACGGACGCGCGGCGACGGGGCGAGTGCAGCAACACCCATCACGGGGTAGGCGCCGGCAGTGATCCCAGATTACAGCGGCCGATCTGCGATGGACGGTACGAGAGCAGAGATCAAGCGACGCAGAACGGCTCACAGCGCGATCTGGACGGCGCCGACGCCTGCATACAGTCGGCAACGGCGAGGCACACCAGGGCGGGCAAGCTCCGGGCGACAATCTGCGATCTGCAGCAGCGATCTCCGATCAGCGATCTCTGATCTGCGGGAAGTGTTTGCTCAACGCTTTCCCCCGAAGTTCAAGGAGAGGTAAGGAGCCACGGGATGACCGACTGGCTAATCACGTGATACGCAAACGGCAAAGCACTAGGGACGAGCAAAGGATGCACAGAGCAAAAGCATAGGCAAGATAACTTCGAAATTCACCTCCTTCTAAACAAGTCCGGTCTTCT
>JAADYC010000667.1:0-15481 GCA_023338135.1 Phytopythium kandeliae | reverse complement strand
GGGACCGTGACGCGAACGCATCGCTGAACATCCTGCACGTGGCAACGGAGCTGCTCGAAGAGCGACCAAGACCGGCGTACTTGCGACGCGGTTGAAGAAGTTGGTAAAGAGCGAGAAAGCGTGAGTCCGGGAGTTTCGGCTCGAACCTGCTCACACGGTACAGCCCGTATTCTAGGTAGTAGCCAGTAGGTAGGCGCGCTCGCGAGGCGAGCGGTGGAAATCTAGTCATTGATCGAGAATCCATGGCGACGAAGAGCGCTCACCTCCAGCCAACAGCAGGCGGGTCGTTGCCGGCGCATCTGCCTCGTTACAGACTCACGAGCGCGCTCGGCCGCCGGCGCACGTAGAAGAGGATGTACCTGCACACATCCGCCACACAGGAGCACCGTGAGCACGGCACGAGGCATAGACTCATCATCGAGTCGGCGGCGGACGTACGCTTGAGACTCGCGCACTTGGTCCTCCGACACGGCAGACACGTGGACGTCGTCGAGGAGGAACCACTCCCTCGGCGCATCCGGCCGCGCGAGTCGCGCACCGCGCGCGTCCATCACAAAGGTTGAGTAGTGGCCGCCGTCGACCGAGTCCCCGTGGTGGTTGATCACCGCCACGAGGTCGTACGGGTCCGCGCCGCTGCTTGCTCCGTGCGCGTCCAGCGCCAGCGCCGGCGCCAGCGTCTGCACACTGGAGCCGTAGAGCGCCTCAGTCGCGTGGTCTGGCTCGCCCGGACTCGCCAGGAACGCGCGCAGGTCGAGTCCGACGAGCGGGAAGCGCACGAACGCGCCGAGCTTGCGCTGGCGGAAGAAGTCGAGGCGCCGGATGTGGAACGCGAGCACGTTGGGCAGCGTCCGGATGCGCAGGCGCTTGGTCGCCGCGCGGTACTTGGCGCAGCGCGGGCAGTACACCTGGTTCACGTCCTCCATCTCCTCGTCCGCCGTGAACTTGCGCAGCAGTCGGTCGAGCGAGAGCGCGTCGGGTGAGGAGCTCGAGCTCGCGCGCGAGTCGCCGGCCGCGCCGTCCAGCGACAGCGAGATGTCGAGGAAGGGGTCGAACTTGAGCGACGTGGTGCCGCAGGCGGCGCACTCGAGCTCGGAGCGCAGGACCCCCGAGAAGTGCTGATGCACGGCGCAGTCGCACAGGCTGCGGCCGCGCGGCGTGAACCGCGGAGAGAGCCCGTCCTGCACGAACACGCGCGGGTGCGTGTGCGAGTGCAGCCCGCCTAGCAGCGCGATGAGGAACTCGTGCGCGTCGTGCTGCTCCGCGCCGATGAAGGACGGGAAGACGGTCCAGAGCGCCTCGAGGATGCCGTGCGGCACGACGGGCGGCGCGGCTCCCGGATGGTGCGGCCAGTCCGCCGCCGCGCCGCCCGGCGGGGCCATGAGCGAGCCCATGAAGGCCGCCAGCTCACAGCCGAGGCACACGGCCGGCGCGCGCGAAGCCTCCGCGGCGCGCAGCCGGCGGCGCTGCTGGCACATGGCCGTGTCGTGCGTGCGCGCGACGAAGAAGTAGTGCTGCAGCATGCGGTTGTGCGCGAACGCCTGCAGCACCGCGCTGAGGAAGCACGTGTTGCCCATGTTGACGAGCCCGCGCAGCAGCAGCCGCGGCGCACCGAGCGCCAGCCGCGCGTGCGCCGCGGCGCGCCGGCGCTTCTTCTTGGCGCGCAGCACCACGGCGCGCGCGGACGCCGAGGCCACCGGGTAGACGAAGTCGCAGCAGCGGCCGCAGAAGAGCGCGTCCTTGCGCTCCAGCAGCGCTGCCACGAGCAGCACGGTTAGCGCAGCGCGCGAGCGGCCAGGGAGCGGTCGCGACCCACCGATGCAGTGGTTCTCCAGGATGGAGTGCGCCATCCACGAGCTCTCCGGCGCGCCGCCTCGGGGATCGCGCACGCCGCGAAAGGAGCACGAGAGGCACTGGTACCACTCGCCTGCGACGTCCGCCACCTGCGCCAACGGCCGCACAGGCTCAGTCCGCCGCCGCCACAGCGGTCCGCGCGCAGCGAGCACCTACAGCGGCGTCGGAGCCGAGGTAGCGCGCGAGGAGCGCCGCCGTGTCCGCTCCGCCGAGGCTCCGGTCCTCGTCGCCGCGAGACGGCGCGCGCCGCTGCTGCCACTGCGCCGCATGCGCCGCAGTGAAGTGCGGACAGACGCGCCGCGCCTCGGCGGCCGCAGTCCCGGTCCCGGTCGCGATCGCGGTCCCGGTCGCGGCGCTCTCCGCCCCCGCAGCAGCCACGCACGGCCGCTTGGACGAGGGCACCATCCCGACTGATATCCTCTCCTCGGTCGCTTGTGATGAACGTCGAGTTGCGAGCAGATGACGATGGGGTATGCATGACACGCATTCTAGCACCGAGTGTGTGTTCTCTCTCCACTACTTGGATTTGTACGAGCTGTCGAAGCGTCTCTTCGATTCTTGGGCTTGCATCGGACATTGGTTTCTGCAGCTATCCAGCAATTCGGACGATGCGAGGCCGTCGAACGAAAGGCATCGATCGCAAAGCGCCGTGCTGTGTCGAGTGGCAAATTGTGAGCACGTCGCTCGTTTGGCTTTGTGACTCTCAGGCATGTCAGCCGTCGTATTTGCGTCTGGCAAAAGATGCGCGATTGGCACAATGTTCGCCAGTTGAAGCAGAGGACGCGGCACAGCGTGCATGCGTTCTGTCTGCCACGTAGCGTGTCGGTTCGAGCCACGATATATCGGAGCAGAATACGGTCTTGTAGCGTAGTCGCGCCACTCACCAGCGCTGCTCTGGCTGTGCGGTTGAGCCAATTTCCAGCAGTGAGACGCGTTTCTTCTTCCCATGGACGGAAACGAGAATGATGCTTGCAATTCCAACAACCCAGATGTCAGGTGCACCAACGCAAGCTCTTTCAGCGTCTACGACGGACGTCTCCGCTTTGCTACAAGCTGGACGAAGATCGGTGAGCTCCTCTCGCGATTTGAAGGACTTGTTCAATACACCAATGGATCGTCATGAGGACTGACATCAGTATTGGTGATAGACGAATGCAGAGCGCAACCGGCGTGCAACGCATTCCTTTCGTAGATTTGACCACAAATCCTCCCCGACAGGTAGAAAAGTCGAGATTGCATTCATGCTAGCTCTCCGACAAGGTAAGCAATGCTCGTGCTTTGCCTACAGCTTCACGATCGCTGTCGCTCTCGATGACACTTCTCAGCAAGTCGCCGATGCCAGTCTCGATAATTGTTGCTTTTGCCTCCGCGACTTGAGCGAGACGTGCCAGCAAACTCATTGCTACCATCGCCTGACGGTCGAATCGATAGCGCAAGCAAATGGACTCTGCACCAATTGCACGGTCACCAGCGATCTCCTGTGCAGAACTTGGCACGGCAGCAGCAAATTCCAACCCCTCCGATACGCGCACAGCTCGTGTGTTGCACCGCACATACTCCACCAATGGATCGATCACACCGGCCGATGCGATCATCACCATGTTTTGCGAGTTGGCAGCGAGATTCCAGAGCACACCAGCCGCGTTCTCCTTCTGATCGTCGGTGCCATTCCGCAGTAACTCCACCAAAGGATCAATTGCACCGGCTGAAGCAATGCATATTTGGTTCTTCGCGTTGACAGACATTCTCTCCAGAGCAGCGGCTGCGTTCTCCTTCTGATCTTCAGTGCCACTTCGCACCAACTCGATCAACGGTCCAATCGCGCCGGCAAACGCAATGGCCCTTTTGTTCTCGTCGTCTTCAGCAAGATTCCATAGAACAGCTGCGGCGTTCTTCTTCTGATCGTCGGTACCGTTTTGCAGCAAATCGACCAACGGAGTGATTGCTCCAGCGGATGCAATCAGCACCTTGTTCTCCGTGTTCCAGGCGAGACTCATGAGAACGGCAGTTGCGTTTTTCTTCTGAATGTCCGTTCCGTCGCTCACCAACTCCACCAATGGGTTGATCGCACCCGCTGATGCGATCAAGATCTTGCTCTCCGCGCTGGCAGCGAGGTTGAAGAGGGCACCAGCCGCGCTCACCTTCTGTGCGTCGGTGCCGCTCCGCAATAACTCTACCAACGGACTGATTGCACCGGTGGAAGCGACCAACACGCTGATCTCTGAATTGGCAGAAAGATTCTGAAGAGCACCTGCAGCTTCTGTCTTCTGATCGTCGGTGCCATCGCGCAACAACTCCACCAAGGGATCGATCGCGCCAGCGGCTGCAATGGACGCCTTACTCCCCAATTTAACGGCGAGATTTCGAAGAGTACCCGCCGAGTTCTTCTTCTGCACGTCGGTGCCGTACCGTACTAACTTCACCAATGGCACAATTGCGTCGGCCGATGCAATCGACACATTGTTCTCGGCGTTTGCTGCGAGATTCATGAGAGCACCCGCCGCACTCTCCTTTTGTTCATCGGTGCCATTCCGCACCAACGCCACCAACGGGCCGATGGCTCCCGCAGATGCAATTGCCACCTTGTTCAACGCATTGACCGCAAGATTCAGGAGAGCGCCTGCAGCAGTCGTCTTCTGTTCATCATTGCCGTTCCGCACCAACTTCACCAACGGATCGATTGCGCCAGCTGATGCAATCCACTCCTTGTTCTTCGAATCCACCGCCAGTCGATAGAGTGCTCCTGCTGCATTTGTCTTCTGAGTGGTCGTGCCATCGTGCACCAGAGCCACCAACGGATCAATACCGCCTGCCTCTCGAACTAGCAAACGATTCGCATTATTTTGCCAGCATATGCTGGCGATTGCTTCCGTAGCCCAAGTCTTCTCCGCGTCGCTTCCATGCTTCAGTACATCCACAATCGCCTCAATCTCTCGCTTGTCTGACTGCGCACCACGGTTCAAGTGCACAGCAAGTAAATGCTCCCCAGCCATCATTGCGAGCCGGGTGTTGCCACTCTTCGCCACAGCTAGCAAGCTCAGCAATGCACCGCCGCGTGACACGACCCGGTTTCTGAACGATCGCTTCGGTAGAGTGCCTCGAGCAGACGTGCGCACCGTATGAATATCCAGCGTCTCCAGTAGTACTGTCAAGTGCACGACCACTGCGTCGATCGTCACTCGCTCCGTCGGATCTCGAGCACACATGCGCTGAATTAAATGCCACTCGGAGTCCGCCATCTCGTCAGGCTGCAACGGCAACTCTCCCCGCGTCGAGCGGTACTTCACCACGGCATCATCGAGCTGAACGCCCCATGGAACAGAGCCACTCACCAGCTCAATCATCATCATCGCGAACGAATACACGTCCGACGCGAATGTCGCTGACTTTCCCATCAGACATTCCGGAGCTTTCCAACGATACGCACCAAGCGCACCGCCAGTGTGCGCTCCAACTTGACTTCCGCTTGTCGAAGTGCTCAAGCCAAAGTCAGCCAGCTTGACTACACCATCCGCACCGACCAAAACATTGTTCGCCTTCAGATCGCCGTGAACAACACCGTTGTCATGCAAGTACTGGAGTCCCAGCGCGGCGTTTAGCAGGCTGTACCAAATCAGAGATGGCTCTCGACCTTTTGCACGAAGGTACGTGTCAACGTCTCCACCACTCGCGAACTCACACAGGAAGAACAGATCGCCCACGTGACAAGCGCCGTACATCTTGACTACGTTGATGTGGTTGAGCTGGAACCACACATTGGCTTCGTGGCGAAATTGATCGGCGATCGTCTTTTGGCGCTTCGGATCGACGACCACGCGCTTGACGACGACCGGCGTGTCGAACCATTTCCCAGAATGCACAAACCCAAACGAACCGCGACCAAGCTCCCTGCCGGAGTTGATGTCGACTTCAGTAGGCGGCACGAACCATCTCGGCAAACTCGATCGTAGAATCGTCCCAGCTGAAACGCGCAGCCTCATGGCCGCCGATGCTTGGCCTCCATGAAGTTGGGACAGTAGCCTAGCATCATCGTGTCCATGAGCGATCAACCCTTCAACCGGTTGGTTTGCTGCAGCGGAGACACGAGTGACCGAAATCGAGGACAGAGATTGCATCTGGGAGCACCACTCGACCCATCGAGCCTCCCACTCGTGCACTGTGTTCGAGGTGTCCAGGTCGCTCGCTCTCATCAACCGATCGATTTCCATGTGAAGATTGAACACACGCGGCGGATCACTTGGAATTGTAGGGTGTGGATCGGGTGCCGTCGACGAAAATGACGAGGATGACGCATACGACACAGAAAACCGTAACATGCTCGACAAACTCACTCGAGACTTCGCCTGCAAAAGATCATAGAGTCGAATCAACGCGCGCGCAAATCGTACAACCACGCTCCTCAAATTGGATCCGCTTGGTTGGGTCATTGCGGCTGCTTCAAGCTGGTGGTAGACATCTTGGAGTCTCAACTGGACTTGTTCGGCCAACTCGTCTGACTCCGAAAGCGACTTGCATTGAGCTAATACCTCCACGACGGAAGCGCGTACTGACGGTAAAACCAGCGCACCGATGTGAATGGGGGCATTTGCAGCATGAAAGACATCCTGGAAGCTGGAATCCGACACCAAGTCGCCCCGATTCGCCCCGATATAGTCCGCCAAACAACTGAGCGCGTGCAGTATGCCTCCAGTCGAGTCAGTGGCGGCCAATCGGATACGCTCGAGAACTTTCCATTCATCTGGAGCGATGAAATCAGGACGTCTCTGCGGGATCCGTGAGTACCGACGGAAGTTGTCTTCACTGCGCTCAGCTTTCGAAGAGACGCTAGCGTCAATAATCGTCAAGATGAGAACACCCAGTGCGTGGATGCTGGATGACATCAGCTCTCGGGTTGGCGCGCCGCTACTGGACTTCGCACTCGCTTTAGACTCCGCAGAACCTCCCAACTCGACCAACCCAGCGCCGAGTAGCACCGCCTTGTCCTCGAAGTACGCACAGAAGACATTACCTTCGTCCAGTTGCGCGCATGCCAGTCCGCGCTCGTGCAGATACTGCAGAGCCAGCGCCACTTCGTACACTCGACGCCACATTGCCATGCGGCTCTTCCCTTCTGACGCATACTCTCTCAACGGCTTCACCTTCTCGTGCGCGATGAACATCTTGCCGCCGACGTGGCACGCACCGAGAAACTTGGCCACATGTGGGTGATTCAGCTGACACCAGATACTCGTCTCTTGGATGAACCGCGTTGGATCGGAATCGCTCGGCTTGAAAAGGTCGTTTCCCCATCGCGAGAGTCCGAATGTGGCCCCGAATTCGAACGGCAGCGCAAACCACTCGGGGAGCGCCATCACGACCATGCCGCAGCGGTTCGCGACGCGATTGAACGCGTACGCCGTTATCCAGATCTCTTGAGGCGTCAGCGCAGCCGTCTTCTTCTTCAAGCCGTCGTCCTTCTTCGTCTCATCGCCATTCTCGTCTTCGTCCTTGTCTTCGCCCTCATCCTTGCTCTCCGATACCATTGTTCCACCGCCATATTTATTCATACCGCCCATCAAAAGCGACAGCACCTCTTCTTGCTGCGCCTGCGTCTCGATCTCGGACCAAATGCTGTCGCGACCCGTCACGCCGTCGTCGCTGCTGTTGTCGTTGTTGTCGTCGTCGCTGTCCAAGAGCACCTTGAATCTCTCCATGCGAGCCGCACGCTCCTCCGCGAGAACGCCCTCCCACTTGTTCAGCGCTTCCGGCTCGTCCACATTGTACAACGCGCTGACCGCGTCCAGAACTCCGTGTAGGCGCTCTAGCTGGCGCACAAAGTGTCCAGTCTGCGCGAGCCGCACCAGCGCCGACCGCTGCTGCTCGTACGCGCGCATCTCGTCGCGCATGCTCTCGGCGCTCAGCAGCAGTCCGAACAGCGCGTGATCGAGGCGCTCGTCGTCCAGGCGCTCGACGAACCGGCGGAAGCATCGGTACCTCGCGGCCGTGTGGTCGCCGAGGCGGTCGACCGTCGGCGTGTCGTCTGGCCAGTCCATCGACCAGCGGGTTACGTCCCCGCGCTCCTTGCCCGCGGTGCGCAGGTCCATGCTGCGGCTAGACTTGTCACCACTCGTGCCTGTTCACTCGCTTCTTCACACCACCAGGAGCTCCTCGCCGGGAGCTCCTTGCCGAGAGAGAGACGTGTCTGTCGCGTTGAGCGAGATGGCAACGACGTACTCATTCCAGATACTTTTGACAAGTGTACCGTAGAGCATACAAACGCCAAGACAACATTCGTTCGGCCCCCGCCTGTTTCCGAGACGAGCGAGCGAACTGCTTGCTCGAATCCGCAGATCCACGCGAACCGAGACGAGCGGCAGCAACCGTAAGCTGGTCATGCACACAGACAGATACTCTGCGCGAGCAGTGCGTGCCGGGTCGGCGCGCACAAGCTGCGAGCGAGCTCCTGCTTGGGACTCAGCGAAGCTGGAGCCACAAAGAGATCATCTGCTTTTTGCCAATGGATCCAATGCGCACTTATTTATCCGATCCAAACCTTCCTATCACTCGCTGGCTATTTGCGCTGTACGATACAGCATGAAGGGCGTAGCCATGTCGGCGAGGAACTCTTCAACTGCACGACCAGCTCTGCGCCGCCTCAGCAACCCCTTTGGCGAGTCATACCGCGCTCCTCGCCCCTCGCGCCGCAAATAGAGGTAGCTGACTGATCTCCTCGCTGTTTTTAGCCCGGACGCTCGCCTCTGTGTGACTTGGCGGCCGAATCGCCCTCAAATCCGCCGCCATGAACGAGCGCGTCGCGGCGCTGCTGGCGCTCGGCTCGGTGCGCGCGGCGCTAGAGGAGGGCGATCTGGTCGACGTCCTGGGCGATGTCGTGCCTATGTCGGAGGACTACATACCCGTGCTCCAGTTCCTCATGCGTCCCGATAACTGTACGCTCCTGCAGCTGCTAGCTCCTCTCAACGTTGTGTGTGTATCTCGCTCGCTCGCTCGCTCGCTCGTCCCTTCCTCACCTAGGCGCTCCATCTCGCTCGATGTGCTAGTGGTTGCTCTCGTCGCGAGTCTGTTGGAAGAGCCCTCGACGCCCAAGCGGCCGGTCGAGCCCGGCCAGACGCCGACCTACGACGAGTACGCCGTCGTGTACCGCGCGCACTGGATCTTCTGTGCCTCTGGCTTCTCCATGCAGCTCATCGCGGCCATGATCGCGCTCAAGGACGAGCCGCGGCGAGCGATCCGCGCGCTGCTGCTGCAGTTCGACTCACGCGACACCATGGTGCTCGAGGCCTTCACGCGCTTCCTCACGACCTTCATGGACCAGTACTCGTCCGACGTGCTGCTCGCTTTCTTCGAGCCAGGCGAGCAGGTTGCGTTCGTCCAGACGCTGCTCGTGCTCGTCGTGTACGAACCCGTGCGCGACGTGCTGTTGCGCGTCTGCAACGAGGTCGGAGACGACAAGCTGGACGTCCGCCCGCTGCTCGGCGTGCTACTGCTCCAGCTCTCGCCGGATGGCAGGCTGGCGTCCGACGCGACCGTCGACGCGGCTGTCGCGAGCCCCACGGCCCGAGAGCGTGCGGCGCGCGACCAGCCGCACGAGCGCTTTAGCCGCATGGTCTTCTCGTGCGACCTGCTGACGGACCTGATCCACGAGGGCCGGCCCGGTAGCCTCGGTTTCGCGCTCGTGCACGAGCTGGCGACCAGCGAGCTCTTCGGCCGCGCGCTGCTGGACGCGGCGCTGTTCGACCTCTCGGCGCTGCCCACCGCCTTCGCCAACGAGTCGTACGCGCTCAAGGTGCTCAACTCGCTGCTACAGCAGACGCAGTGCGGTTGCGTCTCCCGGGCGAGCGAGAGCGACGGCGAGAGCGCCAATGGAGGCGGGAGCGAGGCCGCTCCGGCGCTTCCAAGCAGCGACGGCGGCGACCGCGGCGACGGCAGCGACGCGCCTGGCGCCTTACCCGCGCCGCGAACCGAGAGCCCACACGAGAGCCTCCCGACGCTGTGGAAGATCTTCCTCTCGCGGCTCTCCGAGGTGCTCGCGTTCTTGTCCGTGCCGGCGCACACGCACTTCAAGCCGACGCACGTGCAGCTCGCGTACCTCATGCTGCCGGTGCTCAACGTGGCGTGCCGAGAGGCCGACCGGCGCGTGGTGCAGGCGCGCGCCATGGAGGCGCTGCTGGCGCTGCTGCCGCGCTTCCCGGCCGCGAGCATCCTGCACTGCGCCGTCTCGCGGCTCTTCATCGTCGCGCTCGAGGACTCGCCCTTCATGTTCGGCAAGGAGCTGCCGGCCTTCCGCGCCGCCGACGACCCGCTGCGCGCGCATCTGCTGCTCGACGGCGCCTTGGAGTGCGTGCTGGATGCATACGCCGCCGGCCGCGAGGCGCGCTGCGTGCCGCCCGCCTTCCTCGACGTCGCCATCTCCTTCGACCAGGCCGTCACGAGCGCCTGCTCCGCGCGCGTGTTCGACACCCACGCCGCGCTGCTCGACCGCTGGCGCGCCTTCCGCGCCGGCGTGCTGCTGCCCACGCAGGCGGTCTGGGAGGAGCAGTACCAGCTGGCCGCCGGCGTCGGCGTCGGCGTCGGCGACGTGGCCGCGAGCGCGCCAGAGCAGCCGCCGGCCGAGTCCTCGCAGGCGCAGACGTCGACGCTCCAGCTCGCCGGCGGCGACCGAGACACGCGGGAGATGGAGCCAAGTAGCGCGAGAGAGGCCGCGCGAGCCGCTGGGCCGCCCGTCGCGGTCGTCGCGGTCGTCGCGGCCGCGGTCGACGCCGACGCGGATGCGGACGCCAACGCCGACGTGCCGACGCCGCTCTCGGCGCTCTACAGCGACGAGGAGAACCGCCTGATGCTGCGGGTCGCGACCACGGGCGACGCATGAGGCGGTCCATCCACACCTAATACACCGGCCAGACAGGCATGGCGTCCGAGCCAGAGATGGATGGCGGTGGCCACCGAGAGCCCACGCACGTGGTAGCGCTCGCATTCGTTCGGGTCAATCGCCTGCGCTCCTAGTCTCCGCGGCCGCCGGCTCCTCTCGCGCGGCAGCCGCCTCACGCTCGCCCTCGCCCTCGCCCGCGACCTCGCCCTCGTCGGCGCGCTCGGCGGCCGCGAGGTGATCCAGCAGCGCGCGCAGCCGTTGCTTCTGCGCCTCCTTCTCGTCGGCGCGCGCGTCCTTCTCGCTGGCCGCCGCGTCCGCCTGCAGGAGCTCCAGCTGCTCCTGCAGTACCTCGCCCAGCCGCGACAGGTCCATGTTGCGCTCGTAGAACTGGACGCCCACGTACGCCTCCATCTTCCTCGAGAAGCGGCACAGGTGCGCGATCACGAACGCGACGCGCTGCAGCACGAACAGGCCCGCGTCCAGCCGCCGCAGGAACGCCTCGTCCGCGTCCTCGTCCGCGTCCTCGTCCGCGTCCGCGCGCGCTCGGCCAGCGCCGGCATCCACGCGCGCCAGGTACGCGCCGAAGAGGTCGACCAAGCGGTCGACCTTCTCCATGTCGCGCTCGACGAACTTGGCGTGCAGGCGCTCGAACGCGTCGTGCGACGCACCGGGGCCGACGAGCGCGCACAGCGACGCGACGATGCTCGCCACGTTCTCCTGCTCCTTGCGCTTGTCGCGCTTGGCCCGAGCGCCAGCGCGCGCCTTGGCCGCGTGCTTGCCCATGAAGACCGAGAAGACGCTCTTGAGCCCGCCGGCGTGCACCAGCCGCTCGCAGCTGCGCGCGCTGTCCATCGTCGCGTGGTCCAGCACGCGCAGCGCCGCCGGGAAGACGTACAGCCGGCGGTCGCGCAGGCACCGCAGCATGAGCTCCACGCCCTCGAGGCGGCGGAAGCGGCTCTGCGCCGCGGGCTCTAGCAGCAGGCTGCACAGCGCGTTCGCGAGGTTCTCGACCAGCTCCTCCTCCTCCTCCGTCGCCGGGTCCTTCTTGCGGTACGGCGCCAGCGCCTGCAGCAGCTCGTCCAAGAGGTCCACGTCTTTCTCCTTCTCCTTCTCTTTGGAGGAGGAGGAGGAGGAGGAGGAGGAGGAGGAGGAAGCCGCCGACGCGAACGACGGCGCGCGGGCGGCGTGGCGCGGCTGCGCGCGCAAGAAGGCTTCGCGCGGACCCGGACCCGACTGCAGCAGGATCGAGAGCACCTCACTCGCGTACAGCTTGTTCTGACCGAACGCGCGGCCCGGCGCGACTTGCAGCAAGAGGAACTGGAGCACGGGCGTGTCCGCCGCCGCGAGCGCGCACGTGTCGGGCGTCACGTCCGCCAGCGCCTCGAGAATCTGCAGCGAGTTGTACACGCCCGTGGCCTCCTCGTCCGCGTCCTCGCCGTCGCGCGCGACCGCTGAGAGCTCGAACAGATTGGCGACCAGCAGCGGCAGCAGCTTGTGCTCCACCAGGTGGGTCGCCAGCAGCCGCGCAGCCGCCAGCGCCGCCTCCCCCTCGTCCGCGTCCGTGTCCACGTCCAGCAGCTCGGCCAACAGCGAGAGCACGCCCAGCCTGATGTCCGTGTTCTCGTGCGTGAGCAGCCCGAGCAGCACGGGTGCCGCGCCTGTGGCCACCAGCGGCGCGAACAGCAGCGCCGGGCTCGCGGCCACGGCCTTCCAGCGCGCCAGCTCCGCGTCCAGCGCCACCTCCGAGTCCACAAACTTGGCCGGCTCGTCCGCGTGCTTCTCGCGCAGCAGCGCGTTCTCTCGCACCTTCTTCTGCAGCGTGCGCGCCATCCCCTTGAGCGCGCGCGGGTCCACGTCCGCCACGTCCGCGCGCTCGCCGGCCGCTACCAGCGCCGCGATCTCGCGCTGTGACAGCTCCTCGCGCGCCGGCCGCGCGCGCTTGGCCGCGAGCGAGCGCTCCGCCTCTCTAGGCGCGTCGCCGGCCGCCGGCCGCTTGGCAGGGGCCGCGCCTGCCGCCGCCAGCACGCGCTCAAAGTGGTCCTCCATGCCGATCGTCCCTTTGGCAGCGCAAAGCGTGCCGATGCCAATAGCCGCGCCGCTTGACTCAGATCGAAGGTATCGGAGCTCTTTGTCTGATACCTGTCTGATACATCACGCGAAGCCAAGACGGAGCGATCGGCCATCGATCCGACAAGCATGAGCGACGCGAGGTGAGCGAGCGAGTGCGACTCGCGCGCAAGATGCAGCGACCGCGTGGCGCCGCACGCGCTCGCCTGCGACAAGGGACTGACTGTCCGCGTCTGGTCGACGGTTGAGCAGTGGGGTGCCGCTGCGCGTGCTCAACGACGTGGCGCGCGAGAAACTGGCGCAGGTGCTCACGCACGTGTTGGAGCGTCTGCCCTTCACCGTGCGTCGCGCTGCTGCAGGCCGAGCTGACCGAGCCGAACGACGGGAGTCGTCTTCTTGACACTTTCTGGTGCGTCTGTACTGTGTCGCGTTGGACAGTGCGATCAGATCTTCTCGGACGCGGAGAAGCAGCAAGTGTGCGAGATGCTGGCGTTCTCGGACGTGCAGGTGGACGCCGCGGTGCGCGCCGTTCAGACCGTTTACCGCGACGCCGTGACGTTCGGACAAATCGACAAAAATCTACTGCGTGCTGCCGGCGTCGCGGAGGACGTGGCACACGCTGTCGACAAGGTCTGGCGCAAGAAGGGACGTCCGGACTCGGCTGGCAGCGACCCAGGCGCGTCAGGGCTACCGCATCAGATCCTGCAGTCCACTGAGTGGCAACTTGACCTGGAAATGGGTCAAAGCCACGTGCGCGATCAAACCATCCCGACTGCCGTCTTCCAGCTGCAGCTCGCCGATCCGGGCACGAGAGTGGTGGTACGCGGCTGGGAGTGAGAGGCTGGCTGTACGGGACGAGTACGCGGAGGCTCATGACGACTTGGTGTGTGCAGACGGACACGCTGGAGGTGGAGATGGACCACAGCGAGCTGCGCGAGCTCTTCCTGCAGCTCAACAAGATCCAGGCGCAGTTGGACGCCCCCGTGCCGCCGAGTGCCTAGAGACCAGAGTGTTCTCTGTATTCTGCTTGCTTGAGTTGGTGGGAGAGTAGGTCTTGATCATTTGATAGTGACGTGGATTATTGTTCGCCGAATGGCTCAAGCACTACCGATGCCACCTTCAAGCTATAATCCATGCGGAGCTTCCTAGCAACGTCCTCGCGCATGTTGGGGTTGTAGTAGTTGCGACTCTCGATGAGCTTCATAGGTTTCTCCATTTCGTCTGCCTTCGAGTGGCTGGTTCGAGCAGAGACGGCTGTCGAAGCTGTCAGTCATTAGACGAAAACTATGCAGGTGGCACGAGCCAGGATAATCAGCTCGTGTCGGGCTGAAGCACGCTAGCAAGCGCATCGATCAACATCGATGGATTCTCGGTAGCAATGCAACCCGTCAACCACTCCACTCTGCTTCTCCGTTCTTGTATTCATGATCGTACCACCACACACACACAGTTATTCGTACCTTGTCAACGTCTTCAAACATCTCATTCTCTTCCAAAGGACTTTCGTCAGAGTCAACACGATCCTGTCGCAAAGGCATTTACCAAGAAATGTAGCAAATGACATGTAAACTCTCGCTCGACAGACTACAGCTAGCGAACTCACAATTAGGAGACACACAGCGAGGCTGCGGCGACAACCGATCCATCACTGTGCTTTCGATGCCGTCCGCGGCAGCAATGACTCTCGTCGGCTCACGCGCTTCTCTTCCGACTCGTCACGTCGGATCATGGCGACCGCCAGCGTCGCTTGGCTTCGCGCTGTGACTGAGCAGTGACCTGCCGATGGCGCTCCAAGATCTCGTCATACCGCGCCTTGCATCACGGATCGCTCACATGGCTTTCTCGCGCGATTGACGGAATAGAAGCGTCACTGCAGGCGTCTTGCGAGGTCTCTCTTGACACCCATATTGGCAGCCGTCTTGACAACCGCATTGACAACCGCCGCACTGCTTTCCATGTACGAAGTTGTCTGTCGAGGCGCCTCAGTCCGTCGCGACCGCTGATACCGATGCTGTTGCTGTTGTTGCTACTGCTGCTACTGCTGCTGCTGACGTCCTCGAACTACTCGTGGTGCTCTCGACTCGCGTCGCATTGCGCCTTCCATGCGCATCGTTCTCGAGCGCGGTAGCACGACGCTCGACTCCACCGTACGGATATTCGCCCACATGTACATACGCAGCTAGCAGCGGTAGCTGTGAAAGAAGCGGTGACAACGACAATCAACCGTGATCGTCGCTGCCTGCTCGCTGTGCAGTGTCGCCTTGGTGAAACAATCGGCCGGCCTCAGTGCTGTAGTGTGAGATTGGGAGCTGCATGGCTGGCTCGCCCGAAGTCATTGGCGTGAAGGGACTGTCGGTAACCGCAGCGTTCGCCGCTCCATCTGTCGCAAGTCGACGGAGCAGTTCTGGAACGCGAGTGCGAGTGCTGCCTAGAGATGGTCGCGCTTTTGCCCGCCATGACTCGACAGCGGCCGGAGTCATGGTTGGTCGGCGTCATCGCGACTGCAAGTGGATTCGCTAGGACTGGCGTTCAGTGTATTCACAACGTGTCCGTCCGTCCGTCCGTCCGTCCGTCCGTCGGTTGCCTCATCCAGCGCCAAGGCTGCC
Organism: Phytopythium kandeliae; assembly: GCA_023338135.1. NCBI lineage: Eukaryota > Oomycota > Peronosporomycetes > Pythiales > Pythiaceae > Phytopythium > Phytopythium kandeliae. The sequence goes on along the minus strand of JAADYC010000667.1, from coordinate 91 downwards.
CGGTCGAGCGATTCGCGCCAGACTATGGCGTCGAAACGTTCCCGATCCCAGGAAGTCGCGCACAACCCTGGATCAAACCTAGCGACGGCTG
>JAADYC010000666.1:0-15514 GCA_023338135.1 Phytopythium kandeliae | reverse complement strand
TTCTTCATGGACTCGTTCTTCCGCAAGCTCGCGTTTCGACGCGCCTCGCTGCGCCGCAGTCTGCTCGACCGTGCCTGCTACGAGCTCGCTGGTTCTTCCGGATCCCGCACCGTCGTTGGATTCGGAGATTGTGGCCTCGCCAGCAAGAACCTGATCAAGAAGTGGCCGACAGGTCCAGCCAAGGAGTTCGTCCAACGGCTCTCACGACTCTAGGAAGTCGTCGTGGTCGACGAATGCCGCACAAACAAGAGCCACCATGAGTGCAGCGCGGTTGCCGACCTCGAGAACCAGCAAGACGAGCGCGTCTGCCGCGACGGAGTTGTGCTCACGTACGCTGTCCACAAGGTGCTACACCGCATGAAGAAGCACGGTGGGTGCGGAAAGACGGAGGACCGCGACGTGAACGCGGCGCACACCATGCTCGAGATCTTGCCGCATCAGCTCGCGGGTCTATCCGAGCGTCCCCACGATCTGCAACGGCGACCCAGGGAGCTGATCAAGTCTCCAGCATCATCACCCATCAGGGTACCCAGTGGGTGGTCCGCAGAGAAAGAGAGAGATCCATCTGGGTGTTCCCAGTGGCATGGGAGCGAGTCTATGAGAGCAGAGTCGTTGCTGACAGCCGGCCCCTTTCACAAGCAAAGCGGTGGCCGGCATTACGGAACCTTGGCTCCAACGACGGCTTCCTCGGCGCTGTCGCGCGACGAGGCACTGTCATAGGGAATCATGTTCCGCAGGGGGCCGCGTAGGATGGTCGCTGAGGCAGACAGAGGTTGTAGAAGGCATCGGTACGGAACGAGGTCGTGCGGCGCCAGGAGCAGGGCACGGCCGTGTACCCCTCCAGTCGCGCGGGTTTCGTCTGGATCGCGTCCAGCTCCTCTGGTCCGACGTAGTGCGGGTCGAGCACAAGCAGCGCGCAGTTGCCCGAGCGCGCGTCGTAGTCCACGCCCAGGAGTGTGAACGCGAGCTGCCCGCCGCCCATCATCACGGGCGTCCCGTGCGTCTCAAAGTGGCGCTGCAGCTCGCGTGCGAGCTCTGGCAGCCGCGCACCGCTCGGCACGCTCAGCGAGCGAAACGCCACACCTAGGAGCTCGTCGAGCGCGTACCCGACCTCAAGGCTGCCGATCCACTCGCGCGAGCCAGCGAACGTGCTTGGCTTGTCGCCGATGCGCACGAGTGCACGCTGGATCTCCGCGTGCGTCGGCGGCGGCGCGGCCGTGTAGTGATTCAGCTGCAGCCACGACGCGAGCGTCTGCAGCGACCGGTAAGCGCAGCCCCAGCCTTGGTCGCGCACGCCCTGCTGCAGGTAGTGGAAGTAGCCGTACGGACCATCGACCAGCGCGAACACTCGCTCGTCGTCGCCGTCCGACGCGACGCCAGACGGCGAGAGTCCCTCGTGAACGTTGAACAGCACGTCGCTGGCGGACAGCACGCGCGCTTGAGCCGACAGCGCGCAGCCACGCGAGACATCCAGGACCGGCCGGTCGAGCGGCTGAAGAAACGCCGAGAGGATCTCGCTTGGGGGGGCCAACGGCGTCACCAGCTCCTCCTCCGACGCAGCAAGCGACAACGGGAAGCTCGCACCCACGAGCGGGTAGTGCTCGAACGAGACCGCGGTCGCGGACGAGCAGCTGGCAGTGCGAACGAGTGCCGACATCGCGTCCACTTGGCGAGAGAGTCCTTGGCGCAGCGCCGCCGCCAGCGCGCGCGCCGGCGCATCGATTGGCAATGCGACAAGTGCGTCCAAGCGCAGGTGCCAGAGCCGGCAACTGCTGCCGCCTCGGTCGCTTCCGGAACTCGCTGGGATCGCCAGCACTGGCGCGGAGGCGCCGTGCTCCGGCGTCAGATCCGTCAGCAGCTCCACTGTCGGCACGTCTCCGAACTCGAGTGTCGGGAGCGCGCGCGGCGCGTCACCGCCCTCCGACGAGTGAATGGGTCTATCTTCCTCTCGCGTCTTGCTGCTCTTGGCCTTCTTCTTGCTCTTCTTGCTTTTCTTGCTCTTCTTGCCCGCATCCGCGCTGGCGTCGATGCCCAGCAACTCGCCGACCGTCAGGCTCTCACTCGCGCCGCTCTTGTCGCTTGTCACATCCGCTCCGACCACATCCAACGCGCTTGACGCGCGCGCTCCGACGCCGCGAAAGAACACACGCGAAGCGTCCGCGAGCGTGTGTTGCCAGCCCTCGAGTCGCACGAGCGCGTCCTCGTCGCCATGCGCATGCACGTCAATGACACTGCGCGCTAGCACGAAGCCCACGGCGCGCAGGAACTCACGAGCATGGAAGCACTCGACGAGATCGAGCGTTAGGCGCTTGACGCCCTCGGATACCCGCGCGTACATGCGCAGCTGCTGCGTTGGCGCCTTGGCCGCGCGGACGAGCACGAGGACGGCGGTGTTCGGCACGTCCGCGTCTTGGTCAAGCGCCTTCGCCGCACACGCGGCCACTTGATCGTCGCCGCCCGCATCCCCCGGGTGAGGGAGAGGCCCAGAGAAGACGGCGACGCGCGCGACGGGCTCGATCCCCGACGGGAGCAACTGCGACATGGCGCGCCAGTGCGACCACGAGCGCAGCACGCCCCACACCGCGAGCTGCGCGCCGTCCGCAGCTGCGCGCCGCGTGCCCAGCGCGATACCGACATTCGTCTGCTCGCTCGCGCCGTCCTCGCGCTCGTCATCGGCTGCGAACCGGCGCAGCGCGCGCGCCAGCGGCGTCGACACGAGCGCCACCGCCGCCATGAGGAGGCAGGTCGGTCGATCGCCGCCGCAGCAATGTAGCTGCTGGCTTGATTCTCATCGGCTTCAGCGGGGTATTGTGTTTAGGGGATATCATCCAATTATGCACCAATCATGCTTCTCAGTACATTTGATTTCCACCAATCATATTGCGTATTTCACCTCCGCGACGACCGACGGATGGCTCCCAACGAACGAGCGGCTCACACCAGCAGCGCGAACCGACCGACGGATGGCCATGCTCCGGTGCGTCGCCCGCTCCCCCGCCACGGCCACGGCCACGGCCACGGCCGCTCCCTGACGCCTCCGCGCTCTCTAATGCCCGTCCGCGCGTGTCTTCAGCTCGCTGGCGCGCCAGTTCACGGCGCTGCGCGTCGCCGCGCCGGTCGCTGCGCCGGTCTCGACACGCGTCGCCATCGGGTCCGTCGCGGCCGCCAGCCGACCGCAGCGACTGGCGGTGGCGGCGGCGCCCGTGCGCGCCATGTCGACGCTGCTGCCGGCACTTGGCGGTCCGTTGCTTGTCCGCGGGGCCGCGCTCAAGGCCTTGGTCGCGGCGAGGACACCGGCGCTCGTGACGGTACAGGTTCGACGCAAGAGCTACAAGCTCAAGGTCAAGGCGTCGGTCAAGAAGCGCTTCAAGGTCAACTGCAACGGCCTCGTCCGGCGCGCACAGGCCAACAAGCGCCACATCGCCACCAAGAAGACGCGCGAGCGCATCCGCCGCCTCGGCAAGCCCGTCTTCGTGACTGGCCAGGTCCGCAAGAACGTGCTCGACATGCTGCGCAAGTAGATCAAGCTGCCCACGAAAGAGGAGGAGGAGGAGGAGGAGAGGGAGGAGGAGGAGAAGGACGGCGACGAAGGCAGGCACGCGGTCGCTCTCTCTCTCTCTCTCTCTCCCTCAATATAGCTCCTTCGCCCGTGTTCGCGTGTGCGGATCCCCGCAAGGCACTAGGCGCTAGGCGCTATGCTCATTCATTGCGGTGCGTCATTACTGCCTAGCGCAAGCTGTGCCAGCGCCTCTTGCGCGTCCGCAGCAGAGGAGACGGCCATCAGCGACACTTGCGATGCGTCCGATCCGCCCGCACAAGCGAGCAGCGAGTCTAGCAGCTCCTGCTGCGCCGGAAACTGCGTCGCCGCCGCCTGCAGCGCGCGCTGGAGCTGATCCGCGAGGGTCGAGGTCTCTACTGCGGCCGACGCCTCGCACTGCACGTGGAGCAGCTGGAAGAGCTCGCTCGCTGCGTCCAGCAGCTCTGCGGAACGCGAGAACGGCCGGCGGAGCAGTGAGCTGTGCCCGTGGCTGGGCGAAGAGAAGAGGAAGCGAATACCAGACCTTCGAGCTGCAGACACGCGCCTACGGCGCGCAGGAACGCGTCGAAACCCACGGCCGCGCTCGACTCGACTCCCCCGGTCAGCGCGAGCTCTTCCGGCGGCGCGAACCGCTGCAGCGCCAGCGTCTGGACGCGCTTGGGGAACTCGGCCGTGAGGATCCCCAGCAGCTCGGCCAGCACGGATGCCGAGATGGATCGCGCGGGGTATAGCTGGCTCCCTGCCGCCGCCTTGGCGCTGCCAGCGCTCAAAGCCTTGGCTTTGCCCGACGCGGACGTGGAGAAGGCTGTGGACGCGTCTGCAAGCTCGCAGAAGACGCGGAACGCCGCGTCCGGGAACGCGCGCGAGCTCGCGTGGCTGGCGCGCAGAGCCCTTGCCGCCGTCGCGGCGCTGTGGCCAAGCGCGATGGCCTGAAAGCTGCGCGCACGCGTATAAGTGAGCGCCTCGCGCGCGCGGCTGCGGGATCAACCGCGCCGAGAGGAGAGGAGAGGGGAGAAGAGGAGAGGAGAGGAGGGAAGACGCAACTGGTGGGCGAGCGCGTGCACCGGCGCGCGCGGCCGCAGCGTCAGGATCTCGGCCACGGCGCGCGTCAGCAGCTCCTTGGCGCCGGACCGCGCTGTTCCCACGAGCCTCGCGCGTCAGAGTGCGCTCTGCGACCGCTGTCAGTGGCCACGAGGACGCACCGAGGTAGTCGTCGCCCGGCATGGCCCGCTCCTCGCTCGACCGGCGGCGCGGTGACGGATCGGAGCGGAGCGGCGGACGGACGCACGGGCCGGCTCAAGGCTGAGGCGTCTATACTTAGTCTACGACTGCTGCTCGCGCGAATGCGCGCAGCTCGGCCATGGCGCGCGCGAAGAACTTGGTGTCCGCGTGGTACTGCCTCCTGGCCGCCTCGGCCATGGCTCGCCGCTCGTCGGCGGTCGTCGCGCTCACCAAACGCTTGACCGATCGACAGAGACTGCCGGACGAAAAGCTCGCGACGAGGCCGCCGTCCTTGCCTCCCTGGAGGCCGTGCTCGCCCTGATACCCGCCGCCAAGCAGCGCGTGCGGGTCCGTGTCGGCGCGCGCCGAGACGAGCACGCCAGTGTCTCCATCCGCGACGAGCTCGTTCATGGGCGGCACGTCGGTCGTGACGACGACAGCGCCGGACGCGCGAGCCTGGTTGATGTAGTGGCCGTAGCCCTCCATGACGCTCGGACAGAGGAAGAAGGCCGCGTCGGCGACGACCTGGCCGAATGCGCGCGCGTCCAGCCGGCCGAGCGTCAGGTTGATCGCGTGTGGCGAGTGGCGCAGGCGCGGGGCGTAGCGCTGGCCCAGGAGCATGTCGAACGCGCTCTCGTCCATGAACAGGTCCAGCTGGGGCAGTCCGGGCGTCTTGAGCCAGCAGTCCACGACCTGCCGCGTGCCCTTCCACACGCTCGTGCCTGCGGTGTGCACGAACCGTACGCGACTAAAGTCCTTCGAGGCCACGGCGTCGGCACTGCTGTTCATATTGCTGCTGCTGCTGTTGCTGCTGCTGTTCCCAAGCAGGCGACGCGCCAAGGCCGCCTGGTCCGACGACGTGTGCTTGGTGTAGAAGACCGTCGTAGCGCGCGGGTTGCCCTCCTGCGCGTACCATTGACTCACGCGGTCGTGGCACGCGCGCGTCTTGCAGAGCACGGTGTCGGCGCGCCAGAGGTGTGTCGCGTTCAGCTCGTACATCTCGATGTTGGGCATGAGGTAGAGCGGCTTGCGGTCGCCCGCGGGCCACCGCGGAGACGCCGGCAGCGACTCCCAGTAGTGGTTGAAGAAGAGCACGGGCGTCGTCGGGCACAGGTCGAAGTAGTCGACCTCCCGGCCCACGGACGCATCGAACAGCTTGATCTCGAAGACCCAGAGGGGCAACAGCCGCGAGTCCAAGTCTGCACGTACGAGACAGAGCACGGGGCACAAGGCACGAGTCGCGTCAATGAGCAGCGAGCGACCGAGCCCTCTCCTCTTGGCGCGACGGATGAGCGAACGCACACTTGGCGTACGCGACGGCGTCCTCGCAGTAGCCGTTGCCGCGCAGCCCACGCGGCAGGAACACGTCGACGTCGGGGCACCGGCGCAGCTTATCGAGCAGGTCCGGGTCATCCTGGCGGATCAGCTCCGCCCCTAGTGTCGACGCGTCCTCGCCGCTCCGCTCTGAGCGGAGGCGCGCGAGCAGCGCGTCCTGACTCGTCCCCGGCGCGCCGTGTTGCCACGGGATGATCGCGTCCTGCTCTGAGATGCACGCGGCATGCAGCAGACTCAAGTGCAATCGCTCGGGCTCCGGCACCTCGCTCGCGTCCGCCAAGTCGGCCGCCCACGCAGGCACAAGTGCCTCTCGCTGCACTGCCGCCTTGACGGACAGCTGCAGACTCAGGGGCACCGGCTCGGTGGCGCGCGCCGTGTCGACTCGCAGTGCCGAGCCCTCGAGCAGGAGCGAGCCCGACGAGACGAGCACGAGGCTCAAGAGCGCGCCAAGGAGCCACCAGCGCACGTTCCGCCGCGATCTCGGCGTCCGAGGCGGCGGCGGCGCGACTCCGCCGGTCTCCATTGTCCGGACGGAGTCCATGGCGAGCGCGAGCTTGAATGAGTCGAGCGCGCTCGCTGCTGCTCTTCCCCGGCGCGTGGGCTTGGGACGGCAGCCCAATTGAACCCAAGCGCACAGGGCTCCGGGCATATCATCTCTCGCGATAGGCAGGCAGGCTACAGGCCAACCGCATGGCTCCGTCGATCGCAAACCGATCCTAAAAGAGCGTCAGGTGGGCGAGGCGTTCGACTCGTTTCTCTAGATTCCTGGCGATCTCTCTCTCCCTCTAGCTCTCTCTAACTCTCTCTTACCCACACACCCACACCCAACCTGTCGGCCGAAATCGCCGATCTCCGTGCCGCCGTCGATAACCTATGATGCGCGACGGCTTCGCCTCCTCTATATTGATACATGCTCTAGCGCCTACGGGTCGCGCCGCAGATTGGTCGCGGCCAGAGCCGCCTCGCCCTGCCCTCCGTCGTCGAGACTGTGGACCGCGGCGGCGTCCAACGCGCTAGCGGCGCGCGCCACGCCGCGCAGCTCGGCCATGGCGCGCGCGAAGAACTTGGTGTCCTCATGGTACTGCCTCCTGGCCGCCTCGGCCATCTGCGCGCGCTGCGCGGCGTCTGTGTCGCGCAAGAGCTGGTCCACCGTGTTGCACAGCACGCGGCTCGAGTAGTGCGCCACCATGCCCGGCACGTCGCGCAGCGCGTGCTTGTTGCGGCTCGTACCGCCGAGGAACTGCTTCGAGTCCGAGAGCGCGCGCGCCTTGACACGGACGCCCATGCCGTCCGGCACGAGTTCGTTCATTGGCGCCAGGTCCGTCGTGACGATGACGCCGCCGGACGCGCGCGCCTGGTTCATGTAGTGGCCGAAGCCCTCGGTGACGCTCGGGCAGAGAAAGAAGCTGGCCTCGGCGACCGTCTGGCCAAACGCGCGCGCGTCCACCTCGTCCGTCGTGAGCCGCACGTTCGCCGCCTGCTGGATGCGCTGCTCGTACTGCCCGTGGAACATGCCGTCGTACGCCCACTTGTGCACGTACAGGTCGAGCGGCGGCAGGTCGCTGCGCGACAGCCAGCACTCGAGCACCTGCCGCGTGCCCTTCCAGTAGCTCCCGCCCACCGTGTGCAGGAAGCGCACGTGCTCAAAGTCCTTGGGACGCACGGCCTCGGCGTCGCCGACGCTCGCGCCGGCGTCGAGCAGCAGCTTGCGCGCAAAAGCCGCCTGGTCCGACGACGTGTGCTTGGTGTAGAACACCTTGGTGCCGCGAGGGTTACCCTCCTGCGCGTACCATTGGCTCACGCGGTCGTGGCACACGTGTGTCTTGCAGAGCACAGCGTTGACTCGCCACAGGTGCTCCTCGTTGAGCTCCCACATCTCAATGTTGGGCATGAGCCACACGGGCTTGGTCTCCTTGGGCCAGCGCTCTCGGTTGGGCACGTCGTCGCCCCAGTAGTGGTTGAAGAAGAGCACGGGAGTCGTCGGGCACAGATCGAAGTAGTCGACCTCTCGACCCACGGACGCGTCGAATAGCTTGACGTCGAGCACCCACTGCGGCAGCACGCGCGACTTGAGGTCTGTAGCAGCCACATGCGTAGTGCATGCACATATACATGCGAATGTCCGTGTCAATGGGTCGATCGCTCCACACGTCGAGGGCGGGTGCACTACCGCGAGACGTACACTTGATGTAGGCGCTCGCGTCCTCGCAGTAGCCGTTGTTGCGCACGTCCGCAGGCAGGAAGAGGTCGACGTCGGGGCACTGGCGCAGCTTGTCAAGCAGCTCCGGGTCCTCGCGACTGATGAGCGTCGCCTCATTGCGTGCGTCGTCGAACTGGTCGTCGCCAGCCGAGGATCCGGCTGCCCGACCGGCTGATGGAGACCCGTACTCCCACGTGAGGATGGCGTCGCGGTGCTGTGTGCACGCACCGTGCAGCAGGCTCAGGTGGTACCGCTCCTCCAGCGGGACGTCGCCGTCGCCCACTCGGTCTTCCGCCCACGATGCGAGCTGCTCTCTCGCCGGAGTCGTCTGCGGATTCGCGGACCCGCCCGCGCGCCGCCCGGAGACGCTCAAGGACAGCGCGGACCGCGTGAAGTGCCTCAGGCGGGGTGTGTAGTCCAGCGACGAGGTCTCGAGCGCCAGCGAGAGCAGCCCGGTGCCTACGACGAGAGCGAGGATGACGCGAATCCAGCTCGTGGGCGAGCGGCCGGCTGGGAGGGACGGCGAGGGCGTGCGTTGGGGCGGGGGCATGGCGGGGGCGGGGGCGGAGGCGGTCGAGCGCTACGACGGACTCGGAGCGCGAGTCTAGCGTGGCGTGGCGTGGGGTGGCGAGACGATGGCTGCTTGCCTGCCTGCCTGCCTCCCTGCCTGTCTGCCTGCCTCTCGACCGAGTCACGCGTGGCAGACAACCCGAGCTGCTGAAGTACTCTCGGCAGCCGAGTGCCTCGCGCGCTGCCAGTGTCGCTGTCCACATTGCGCCAGACCCAGGTGCGGCAGCTATCCCGTTCGCTGGGCAGCTCAATCGCATACAGCCGCAAGGAGGGAGCGGCAGGGGTGTCAAACAGCAACGGGTTTCACTCGAGTTCACTATGCCTACGGGTTTATTTGTAGGCATGTCAGCCCTACCCCGTGTCTGAGCAGCTACGAAAAGGCATAGTGAATGCAAGAGATTCCGAATGATGTGCATTCTGAATCACCGACCCCTAGTAGCTTTTAGCTCCAGATAGCTGTGACGGGGAGCGTTTCTTTTCGAGCAAGAGAGCTGAATCAAGTTGAAGTGGCAAGGAGAGGCCGGTAAATAGCTCGCCGTTTCGTGTGAGTGAATACAGGAACGATCGGCTGCCTTGATCCATAGCTGCAGTCTCGATATAGCTGGCTGTGCAGCAATGGACTGCCGCTTTGAGCCCCACGACGCGCTTTACACTGATCCGTCCGCCTGACTTCTCGCTTCACATGGTCAAACACGATAGTAGCCCAGCTCATCTGCCAACGACTTCGCGCAGGTGCTTCCTCACCAGTGCGCGGAGGGCCCTCATCTTGTCGGCAAACACGTGCTGGTCGCGCAGATAACCTGCCCGCGCGCGCTTAGCCTTCTGCTCCCGCTCTGCAGGCGTCATGCGCGAGATGACGGCGTCCACGGCGTCGCACACGCCCTGCTTGGAGAACGTGGCCACCATCCCTTCCACACCCCTCAGTGCGTGCGGTCCCTGGTTCTCACCACCGAGCAACTGGTTCAAGTGCGACCGTGTCTGCGTCGGGATGAGCACGCCCGAGTCGCGCGTCACCAGCTCGTTCATGGGAGGAGCATCGGTCGTCACGATGAGCCCATTGGCGGCGCGCGCCTGGTTCATGTAGTGCCCATAGCCCTCTTGGATGCTCGGGCACAGGAAGAACACCGAGCCGGCCACGAGTCGTGCGAATGCGTCAGGAGGGAGCTCTCCGACGTGGACGTTCACGTTGGTGCTCTCCTTGATGTACGATAGGTACTTTGGTGCGAGTCGCTCGCGAAAGAGCTGCTCATGGACGTAGATGTCCAGCAGTGGCAAATCCGGTCGTGTGAGCCAGCACTCCAGCACCTGCGGTGTTCCCTTATGCAGGCTATACACAGAGAGCGTTAGAGCTGGGTGCGCTGCCACGACAGCCATGAGACGTCACGTGAGTGCGCACCTCTTGCCGGATGTGTGGAGGAAGTGCACGGGATCCGAGTAGTTCTTGTGGTCGACGGCGACCTCTCCTCTATCCCTGTCGTGGCTCCGAACGATCGCCGCGTAGTCAGCCGATGTGTGCCGCGTGTACACGACCGCGGCGTTGCGCGGGTTCCCCTCCTGCCGGTACCACTTGGTCACGCGCTCGTAGCACATGGCCGTCTTACAGAGCACGAGGTCGACGGACCAGTAGTGCGCGGCCGAGAGCTCGAACATTTCGATGTTGGGCATGAGGAACACAGGCTTGGTCACTGGCCAGTCGAACCCGAACGCGAACGGGTAGTCGTCCCAGTAGTGATTGAAGAAGAGCATGGGCGTCGCGGGGCACAAGTCGTGGTACGTGAACCGCAGGCGCGTCGCTGGGTCCTCGAAATGGACACGGAGCACCCACGACGGCAGTATACGCGCGTGCAGATCTGCCACCCATATAGCGAGCATACGAGAGCGTCAGTATGGCGCGTGGAGGCGCGAGAAGAGCGACGCATCGACGTACACTTGGCGTAGACGGCGTAATCCTCGCAGTAGCCAAGCCCCATGTCGCGGTCGGCGTAGAATAAGTCGACGTCTGCGCACGCACGCAAAGTCTCGAGCAGCCGTGCGCCGTCCCCTTTGCCCACGAGCACGGACGTATCGCGTGCGTCCTCGTCGACGCCGAATGTCCACGGGATCACGTGCGTCTGTCCGTGCGTGAGGCAGACATCGCGCAGCCGGTTTAGGTGCTCCGCATCGGCGGCGCTGGCCTCTTCGTCCGCTCCCTCGCTCTCTCCGCCGCGCTCGTCGTCCACACCGAGCGCGTCGGCGTACTCCTGGTTACGCTCGAGCACGTAGGGCTTGCCGAGGCGCTCGAGCCGCCGCGCGAGTCCCTTGCGCGAGTGGAAGGAGCTCTGCATCTGCATCCCGAGCGACACGAGTGCCAGAGCCAGCAGCGCCGCCAGCAGCGCCATGAGCCGCACGGGCAGCCCGCGCGCGCCATGGCCCGACGCGCTGCGCTTGCGGACGGCTGGCGAACGGGAAGCCGAGCCGAGCGCCATGCCGATGGACCGCAACTGGCTGCCGCGCCATTTTGAGTGCGGTGCGGCGCGGTGCCCGCCCGATCGTTTGAGTCAAACCTACTGTCACTAAGCGGTCTGAGATCGGTTAGTAAGCATTATGCTGTATGCTGGTGCGACCTGTGTAACATGATATCCAGGGACTAATTTCCAGAAGGCATCTGGTCGTCGCCGCAGATCCAGACGGCACGTGCGTGCGCTGTATGGGCTGCATTGCCACCCACTGGACCCACTCCCCGATAATCCAACACCTATTCATTCCCACAGGTCTTCATCTGACAATATTCCCGTCAATACCAAATCTACTACTTCCTATTCTCACAGGGATATCCAATATCATCACACTGCCTTGGCTGACTGTCGCCACGCTAACCCCGAGCAGCGCGGCAGTTGGAAGGCGTCGCGGCCCATTCCGTCCTCGCCCTCGCGCCATGCCGCCGCCTGCGCCGCTGCCTGCGCCGCCTCCACCCTCGGCGCCGCCTTCCGCGCCGCTGCGAGCACGCCTGTCGCTATATGCGCTGCTGTCGCTACTGCTCGTGGCGGCGCTGTGGGCGTTCGCGGCTGAGTACGCGTTCGTGAGCTGGGGCGGCGCGCGCGGCGTCCGCGACGCGCTGCTGGCGACGGCGGACGCAGTGGACGACGACGACTCGGCCGTCTCGGGCGGCGACTACTACCCGGAGGAGATCTTCCGCACGGACTGGTCGCAGCGCATCTCGCCGCGCGACATCCTGCACGTGAACGCGCTGCACCGCGCGTGCGTCTCGCACAACGCCAGCGTCATCTCGTGGGAGTTCGCCGCGCCGGATGCGGACGCCGCCGAGCCCGAGCGCACACTCGTGAACCTGACGGACCCGGCGCTGCTCGAGCGCATCCGCCAGTGTCCCGACGTGGACATTTACCTGCCCGAGGGGCTACGCTCGTACGGCTATTGCGAGGATGCGGTCGCCTACACCAAGTGTGCGTCCCTGCATCGATCACTCTGTTGCGCATGGCTCATGGCCTTGCGCATCCATCCATCCATGCATCCATCCATCTATGTGTCTGTCGATCGATCGATCGATCCACAGTTTGAACTGACGGACGGACGAACTGACCATCGTGTGGGAATGCAGTCCTGCGGTCGCGCATGCTGCCAGAGTGGGTGCTCGAGCTCGAGTTCCGCGACGAGGCGCGCAACCGCACGGTCCGGTACCACGACCTGTGTCCGAACACGCCCATGCTCTTCTTCAATCACTACTGGGATGGCATCCCGGACGACCCGGCATGGCCCGCGAGCAAGCCCATGTACCTCATGCCCAACATTGAGATGTACGAACTCGAGGCGCACCACTACTGGCGTGCGGACCTCATTTTGTGCAAGACGGCGCTGTGTGCGCGCTACCTGCGCCGCTGGTTCCGGCAAGAAGGCAACCCGAAGAACACGCCCGTCGTGTACACGCGGCACACGACGTCCAACGTCGCGCTCACGGTGCGCCACGCGCTCGGCGACGACGCCATCAAACCTAAGAACTTCTCCAACATCGAGTTCGTCCATACGGCCGGCACCAGGTACGCCCGTCGACATGCTCTTACTACCACTACTACCACCGCCGCCACCCTCACGACCACCATCCCATTCGCTCGTGCTGTCACGCGTCTAACACGCACTACAATGGACTGACTGGCATGGTGACAGCATCCAGAAGGGCTCAAACTACGTCCTGGACTGCTGGCTGTCGCGCAAGGACCTGCCAGTGCTGCACTTGTACATGGACGACAAGCTATACGATTCGGCGTTCGAGCGGCGCTACGGCTCGTATGTCCAGCGCAGCCGCAACGTGGTCGTGCACAAGGGCAAGCTGGACGCGCACGCGTTCGGCAAGCTGATCGCCGAGTCGGCCTTCTTCATGTGCTCGAGCCTTCAGGAGGGCTACGGGCACTACATCAACCAGGCGCGCTCGGCGCTCGGGTTCATCATAACGACGGACGTGGCGCCCATGAACGAGCTCATCACGCCCGACTCTGGCGCGCTCATCCGCGCCGACGCGATCGCGCACAAGCAGCAGTTCTTGGGTGGCACCTCGGACGCCATGTACGCGCTGCGGGGCGTGCCCGGCTTCGTGGCCAAGTTCAACGGCAAGGACGTGTGCGCTGCCGTCGAGAAGGTCGTCCGCGACACGACGCCACAGGAGCGCGAGCGCCGGGCCCAGCGCGCGCTGCAGCAGTACTACTTTGACACGGTCTTCTTCGCGCAGAAGATGCAGGAGATCCGCGACGCTGCGCGTGCCAAGAGCCACGGCAACTTTCGGCGAGAAGGCACCGCTGCCGCAGTAGCTGCAGCCGCCGTGTCGACGTCTCAGACGACGGCGACGGCGCCAGCGACAGGCTGGGATCGGACGTGAAGGAGGGTCTCTCGGTCGACTGCGGTGGTCCTAGTGGCGCCGACTTGTTGCCATTTATAGAACGGTCTAGTGTATGTCGTCCTGCTGCTTGCTTGCATGGCTACTAGACAGGGGGAGGAAGCGTGCGCAACACACACGTCGCTCTTTTCAGATGGAGAGCAGCGAATTCTCCGTGTGGATCCATCCGCCTTTGACTGAAGTGAGCGGACTGATCGAGCGCTCGGAGAACGGAAAGCTCTTGGATGCAGCAGGAACGCCTCGTCTCGTATCCTCTCTCACTTTCTCTCTCTTCACACCACTCGTGATCTGTCCGTTGGGTCGCGATGTTCGTCGATGATAGTAGCTGGGAGAGCTTCTCGCCCTTGAGCATTTGCCGACAGCTCGCGAGCCAAGCCACGCGGACGAGCGGTGACGAGAGTCGCGCGCTATTACCGCATCGCGTCACCACACGATTCAGTTGGAGCCCGTTTTCACGAGTTGCAGCCGCGCGAGCGGTGTTGGCTACTGTCGGCGTGCTCGCACTCGGCGCGGTGGCGTCCATTTCTCTCACCTTGGATCCGTCGGCCTCGCGAGCGAAGCTGCTCACCGTCAATATCAACAGCGGAGGACTACGGTGTGAGAACAAGACGCAGCGCGGCGCGACAGCCTCGATGCCGACGACTGCAGCTAACACCGAGGACGCACGGCACATCGACGAGCAAGAACACATACGCGGGATGCACGACGCGTGTGTGATGCATGACGAAGCGATCATCCCGTGGCGCGTCGGTCTCCCGGACACGACCGCTCAAGCTGAAGACCAAGAGACGGTCGACGCCATGCGGGTGCTGTATCGCGGAGATCCTCGCGTGCTGGACGAGCTGCGGCGCTGCCCGGACGTTGATGTGTTGCTCCCCAGCGACGCGCGCGGACGTGGTCTCTGTCAAGACGGGAGCGCATACGCGACCTGTACGCCTCTGAAAGATATGCGGCGATTGATCTCGCCCCCATCACCACTCACTGCTGTTGCCATACCAATGCACCGCCACACAGACCTCGAGTCGCGTCTCGTGCCTCACTGGGTGCTCCACGGCGAGCTCAACAGCTCCGGTGTGTCGTATCACGATCTGTGCCCCGACACGCCGATGCTCGTCTTCGATCACTATTGGGACCCGCGCGAGTGGCCCGACAGCAAGTCTGTCTACTTGGTGTCTAGTATCGACGTGAAGGAGCTGACGGCGCGACACTTGTGGCACTCCGACGTCGTGCTGTGTAAGACTGAGACGTGTCTCGACCGCGTCTCCAAGTGGTACGAGCAGCAAGGCAATCCACGCGGCGCGAGCGTCGTCTTGACCAAGCAGACATCCTTGGACGCGACCGTGGACGCCCAACGAGTCCTTGGTCCGGTCCACGAGCTGTCGCCAAAAGACTTTGGCGACCACGTGCGCTTCACGCACATGGCTGACTCAAGCCGCGATCGAGGCACCGATCAGGTGCTGCAGTGCTGGCTGTCGCGTCCCGACCTGCCGCCGCTCGACGTGTACATCCACGATGCGCTGTACGACACGCTCGAGCACGATGGGACTGCCGCGCAGGCGAAGGACGCGCACAACATGAATATAGTTGTCGGTCGCCTCGATACTGCAGTGGTCGGCCACATCCTAGTCGAGTCGGCTTTCTTCCTGTGCCCGAGCACGCGCGAAGGCTACGGTCACTACATCAACCAGGCGCGGGCGGCGGGCGGCGTCGTCGTCACGACAGACGCGCACCCGATGAACGAGCTCATCGCGTCGGGCGACACGGGCGT
>JAADYC010000665.1:0-15515 GCA_023338135.1 Phytopythium kandeliae | reverse complement strand
CGGCCAACTCGTAGGTCGCGTCTCGGCACACGCTGATGGGAGTCGCCCGCGCGGCGCCGAGTGCGAGTGCTGTCGCGAGCAGGGCGATCGCTGTCGCTCTCATGTTGAGTGCACGCGCTCTCGCTCTCGCTCTCGCTCTCGCTCTCGTTCTCGCTCACTCGATGACCTGTTCTTCGCTGAAAGCCTGTGCACTCGGAAACTTTGGTGAATTTGTGCCTGCGAGAGAGCGAGTGAGCAAGAAGAAGAAGAAGAAGAAGAAGAAGTGATCGCTCCAGGCGGTTGCTCCAGAGTCTTGCACGACAGCAGTCTGCTGCGTGGGAGCCATGGACTCTCGAACGGATGGTTGAATCGGCTGGGCATTGCTTGCATGTGTGCTGCTGCATTCACTTTGGAAGAGATTTGTTGAGACCAGACCTAGTGCCAGGTGCCTGCTGTGGCCAGGGCACAGCGGACAAGAGCAAATTTGGGAGAGAGCGCGCTCGCCTCGGCTTGAGCGCCAACGATCTCTTCCACCCTGGCATTGAACTGTCCGTAGTGGCTGCGAAGTCCGTTCGGACCTCTTGGCCACGATGTCGCTCACCGTTCGTAGATGCATGCCAGCGGTATTCCGGCAAACGCTCATGCTTTGTCGGCTGCGGGTCGATGCAAGCCTCAACGACCCAAAGACAAGGAAACCCGCCAGTGCTGCACTGCCACTGCGTTACTGCGAGCTATCGACGCGCGCGCGTCGTCCCAGGGAGAGCAGATCACGGCGATGCGCTAACAGTCAAATAAATAATCCCGGCTCACGCCTTCGCCTCACCGCTCGCCTCGATCACGAGCTCGCCGATGGAGCAGCCTCCGTTGTGGCTTCAACAGTGGTGGTCGCGCTGGCTGCAGCGGCGCAGGCCACGGACTCGCTCTCACTCTCTGCCCTCTTCTTCTTCTTCTTCGAGTCGCTGCTTATCGAGTTCTTGCGCCGCGAGGTGGACGGGGCGGAGCTTGAGGAAGTCCCGGCAGCTTGCGATGAACTCGCCGAAGCCCGACCCGTGTTTGGCGCGCTTTGGCCGGGTGTGGACATGGCTGCTTGGAGCGTCGCCTGCTGCGCGTACAGCGCCGCAAAGCCAGCGGCGGCGACGCTTAAGAGGTAAGGTGGCAGCGCAGCGCTGTCCCCCGGCATGCCGCCTGGGTATGTTGCCCCGGAGTCGCCGCCCACCGACTTGCCGTTGCTCGTCGCCCAGCTGTAGGCTTGCATGTGGAAGTGCAGTTCGCGCTCCATCTCCCCTAGCACGACCGTGCGCGCCTCGGAGCGCAGGTCGTCCAGCGATCGCAGCCGTGTCTTCTTCTGCATGTGCTGCACCAGGTCCTGGCTCGCCGCGGCGGTCACGCGCTTCTCCACGCGCGCCTTGACCTCCGCTCGGAACGGCGCCGACGTCTGCTCCAGATACAGCGACAGCGAGTACCCAAAGTGGGGGAAGGAACCTATGAGTCCCATCGGGTTCGAGGCCGTCGGCATCGGGTTTGGCTGGATCAGGACGTGCTTGGACGCGGAGCCGCTGGATGACGATGGTGCGCTGGGTGATGGACGCATCGACACGAATGAGCTCGCCCCCAACGGGTTCATCGGCATGGGCAGAAGGTTCTGTGCTGCAATGGGAGGTGTAGGCGGTGTGGCAGTCGCCGAGGATGGAGTAGACGCATTGCCGCCGCTGTCCAACACGGCCTGATGCGCGTGGTCGATCTCCAGCAGGTTCCAGCAAACGGAGCACGACTTGCCATGCATGCTTCCCTTACTGTTGCACGAGCCGTAATGCAGCAGCATAGCCTTCGCGTCGTTACATGGTTGCTTGCACTTGCCCACTGGCAGATCGCAGCTCATGCAGTGGTTGAGCACCCGGCGCATGACGTCGCAGCCCGAGATCTCGCACGCGTTGTCGCATTGCGCAGCGTGCAGCAGCAGCCAGAGCGACCCCGCGGTCTCCGAGGCCTTCCCGGTCGAGAACAGCGGCGACTGTTTCAAGAACTCGAGCTCCGAAACCGAGAGCATCGCGCCAGCGTCCGAGTTCTGGACCGAGTGCACGAGGATCTGCTCCAGCCGCTTGCGCATGGGCACCGTCGGCGGGTCTTGAGGTCGCTGGGGAGGCAGACCGGACGGCGGAGAGCCCGAGTCGAGCGAGAACGCTGCCTTCCCGTGAGTGGAGTCGTCACGTCCGCGCGAGTTCGGATGCAGAGGCGGGCTGTGGGTCGTCTTGCGCTTGCTCACGACACCCCCGCGCGAATCCTTCCGCCGCATCACGGGAGTCCCTCGGCGCTGCCTCATTGCCGACTCCATGAAACTAGGAGTTGGCGCCGACGAGGACAACTGCGGCGTCGGGGCCGCGCGCATCGTCGATGAAGTCGGCGCCGAGAAGTCGCGGATCGCGTCGAACAGACTCGACATGTTCTCGCGCTCCTTCTCGGACAGCAGCATGTCGAGCTCCGCCGAGGTCTGTACGTCGTCCGGCAGCTGCTTGTCTTCCGGGATCGTCATCGCTTCCGGCGGGTCGCTCGAGCGTCGCATGAACGGACCGGCGACGCCTTGTGGCGATTGCTGTTGAGGAGACGACGCTGTCGGCACGCCGTGCAGCGGGCTAATGCCGTGCATGACACCGGCGTCCCCGCCTCCGAATGAATCGACCAGCATGCCCTCGTTCAGCGGCATGGACGTCGCGGGCCACGCCGGCTCGGCCGCGAAGTTGGGTGGGAAGTCTTCCATCGATAGAATGTCGTTGTCAGCGCTGTTCAGGCTGGCGGTGGCGATCAACAACAGCAATGGCGCGGCACGAGTCAGTCCGCCGTGACTACTCACAGCGCCAGTTACAAACAACAACAATCGCGAGTGACTGCGACCCACCTGTGCATGAGCGGCACGACGTTCGGCATGGACGGCGGCGGCGCAATAGGCGGCGCCGACGGCCCGAAGTAGTTGCTGCCGGGCGGCGCCGAGAACGACGGCTGCCCGAAGTCCAAGTTCGGCATCATGGTCGAGTCGAACGACTTGTGGCGCTGCAGCTTCTGCCAGCGCTCGTTCCCGCCCTTCTTGCGCTTGCTCGCCGCTGCGGTCACGCACACGATAGCAGCGGCCAGTGCGTCAGACCGGAGCGTCAGACCGGACCAGTCAGAGTCAGCCCAGCGACGGGGAAGGCTTCGTCGCACCGTTCTGGCGCCGCTGCAGTTCCGTCTCCATGCTCGAGAGATTGGTGAACGAGGCCGAGCCGTGGAAGACGCGCTTCTGCGGGCCGGCGCCGGCGTGCGGGGGCATGAGGGCCCCGTCGACGTCATCGTGGATCAACTGCTGGTGCGGGAACATGCGCTGCGTCGAGTTGAGCTGCTCCTGCTGGAACTGCATCAGGAGGTCGTAGCTCTTGTCCGGCAAAAAGTCGCCGCTGCCGCTGCCGCCGCCGCTGCCGCCGCCGCCGCCGCTGAGCTCGAGCGGCTCCTCCGCGCCGCTCAGATGCATGCCGGCGGGCTGCAGTCCGAGCTCCTCGTGCGCGAACGGGAGCGAGACCGCCGAGACCGGGTCTTGCATGGCCGCCAAGAGGCTCCCTGCCGAGCTGGCGCCGTGCACCGCTCGCTCGCTGTCGTGCATGGCGTCCCCGCTGGCCGTGAGCGCGCGCAGGAGCTCGTCCGACCCCGCCGAGAGCTCGTAGACGCCCGAGAAGGACGGGCAGGAGGCCGAGTACGTCATGGAAGGGGGAGAAGCAGCCTCGTGCCGGCGCAAGTCGTTGATCTCCGCGGTGAGGCGAGCAGGAGGGCGGGGCGGAGGGCAGATCGGGACCTGCCGAGCGGCGTTCTCGGGCGACGAGGACGCGGGGGTCGATCGCGCAGGAGCGAGGGACGGCACGCCGCCGCTGCCACCGCCACCGCCGTTCTCCGACAGGCTCTCGAGTGGCGTCCACGACAGCATCTCCGCGTCGTTCTCGCCGGCCGCACCGCAGCTTCCCCGCCTTCCGCCGGCCGCTTGTCAAAGTGGGCCGACAGGCGCGAAGAGGAGGAGGAGGAGGAGGAGGAGGAGGAGGCTGCGCGTGCGTGGGTGCTTCTAATTTGAATTCTGACGGTTCTTGTATGTACACACTGTATTTCTGAAGTTGCACCCCCCAATAGAAAGGCGAAGAACAGGGAGAGAAAGGGGAGGAGGATGGGCGACAGCTTTGGAAAGCCTGATCGGACCATTTGCTTACTTTATCCAAGACATCACCAATCCAGTCAAAAGCGTTTAGCAGCGGATATGCTCCGATTCTATTGGTGTGTGAAGGGTAGGGGAGCGCGCCACCCCACACCGGATTTTGCATCAAAGATGCAGTATTAAGGGTCAACTTTCTATACTTCTACTTAACTTATCATGAACAGACCCAACCCAACATACCATCTCGCAGGTATTCTCCATCACACGTCTTCAGTCCTGAAACTCCACAATCCTTCCGAAACACCAAGCACCATTTTTGCATTGTGACCGCTATTGTGCTACCCACGAATTCTGGTTTCGCACAGGACATACTTTCTAATAGATTTCTATGTCACCGCTCGCTGGCTTGCGTGTTTTTGCTGAGAAGCACCAGTTTCTGAATTTCTGACTGACGCAATCAGCGCCTCCGTGAGCCAATCACCGCTCCGCATGTGCGCAAACGCCCTCGGCTCCGGCAGGTCCGCGTCAACTCGGTCGGGCTGCCGGCGCATCTCCAATTGGTCCAGCGCTGGCGCTGGCACCTGCTCAGTGTGCACCGGACTCGGCGCAGCACCAGGTCGCGCAAGCTCGGCCGCTCGCGATCGGCGCGGAGCTCCGAGTCATCTCGCCTGCTCGCCTGCCTGAGGGAGGATCCATCCGTTCCCGGCGCGATCTACCCGAGACGTCAGCGATCGGGCCGATCAGTCAGCTCAGCTGAGCGCGGCAATGCGTTGACTGCGCAGTGGCGTGCGCGTGCGTGGCGGGCAGTGCACGTCAGCAGCCTCAGTAGTAGTAGCAGCGGCAGCAGCAGCAGCAGCGACTAGTGAATGCGATACCGGCATCGCTGCGGCCAAAGCACTCGCTCCGACGCCCCAAGACGTCGCCAAAGCCGACGTTCGCCTGCCAACAGCGGTAATATTACTAGCTCTACATGTGTCACCCTTGCTATTGTACATTCTATCGGGACTCCTTCCTCCAACTGCGCGCGCTGCGCAGCTCTGAAGTCGTATCGCCGTCGGCGCCTCGTTCATCGCACTCAGCTCTCGACGCTCGGATTCGTGCGGTAGCTGAACGACGTCAGGTAGAGGCCTCGGAGGAGGTCGAAGTCGTCGTCGGCGCTGCCGCGCATCCGGCGCAGCAAGTCTTCCTCCTTGGCGAGCTCGCGCTTGCGGTGGCGTCGGTACAGCACCAGCGCAACCAACATTGCCACGAGCGAGCCGCAGACGCTCCCGACCGCGATCACCGCGACTTTGTACCGGTTCCGTGACGACGTGAGACTGTCCACTTCCGCGTCGGTCGATGACGAGTCAGCAGCTGCCCCGGACGTGGAGCTGCTACTCGTGATCGTGGCCTCGCCACTCGCAGAGCTCGACTCAAGCTCTCCGTTGTACGCGTCGGACACGTTCAGCACCGACTCGCTGAGAGTCCTCGACACCGCCAAAGACGCAGGCGGCAGCTCGTTCAGACACGACGCGTCCACGCGAGCCAAGTCTCCGCCGACCTGGACAAAAGCCGCGACAACTTGCCTGCCGCAGGATGAGCCATCCGCCGAGACGGTGCTGTCGGCGACGTTGTGCGAGGCGTTGGCGATGATGAACACCTGCTTCCCGGATCCACCTTGGATGGCGTTCCCCAGCGCCTTGGCATACTTGGACGGCGCCAGACCATCCATGTCGCCGCTAAGTATCAGTACGCTGGTCGAGCTGTCCTGCGTCACATTCGCCGTGCCAAGACCGTCCCGCTCAAAGCCCAGCAGTTGCTCTCCTGCTGAGGTGGAATTACCGCACGCCGATGTCGTGTCTCCAGTGAACAGGCAGAACGCTTCCAGTTTGTCGTAGACTTGTCCAAGGCTGATCTTTGAAGCCGTAAACCGCTCAAGCAGCTCTGCCTGGCCAGGCGACGGAGACTCCCACAGCTCACTGAATTCCTGGAGCGCATGCACCAGCTCCAGCGACTCCTCCCGCTCGCTTATCGCGTCCGCGAGCGACTGGGTAAGGTGCGCAAGGACACCGATGTCTTCGGCGCCACACCGGTTGACTCGGTAGATCATTACCGGCACAAGCGAACGAAGCGTAGGGCTCTCCATCAGCACAGCGAGCTGCTTGCGAAGAATGAAAGATGGTGGCATCGAGGTTGACGCGGACGAGTCGGCTGCGGTACTGTCGCCATCGCTGTCGCTGTTGCTGTCTGAGTCTTCCGACGGACGTGTGAACAACTCAGAGCAACTAGTTCCAGCATCCAGGCGCACAAATGCGGCCTCCAGCGTCGTCGACACGTTCGTAAGGCTCGAGTTGGGGAACATCTCAGAGCAGTCGGCGTCGTCCATACACCAGAGCAGGAACGCGTCTCCAATCTCTCCGAAATCAGCGTCGCTGTTGGAGATGCTGGCGCTCGTTTGGGCGTCCGCCGTCGCCATCGGACTGTCGAGGACGTACCCAACGACGCCGTCGGTGCCAAGCTGCATCATGCGCTGCGCTATGTGCGTGCCGTAGCCGAGCGCGTAAACCGTCACGGTTTCATCGCTCCCAACGCTTGACGTATCGGTCTGGTATGTCTCAATGACCTTCTTCAGGTCGTGTGCCGCGCTCGTGAGCGAAAACGCGACCAGGCGGTCGCCATAGAGCTCCCGCACGTCCTCGGCGCACTGCTGCACCTCTGCAAGGGTCGGCTGCCTGTCCGAGCCAAACACCGCGGACGCCATGTCGACGCTGCACGAGAGCGGCGAGCTCTGTCCCGTACCGCGCATGTCCATTCGGTAGATGCTGGCTGTGCCGTTGAGCTGCTGGTACAGTAACACCATTTGGTTGTCGGCCTCGGACGATGACTGCGCGTCCGGTCGATCTGGGATGTACCACACGCTCTCGGTCACACTGTTGGACGATGTTCGGATGCGCTTGATGAAGACGTTGATCGTGTGGTTATCCGGATCCGAGCACACGCCGTCATGGCACAGCGGCATCGCCAGCAGCGTGCACTGCGCGCGGAGGTCCATGTCGGCCGCCGTGCTGCTGTCGAGCTCGCAGTCGTTCCAGTCGGTGATCGCAACCGGATACGTGTCGTCTGCCGCCGACCCGGACGCGCTGGCAGTCGAATCGGCCTTGGTCAGGTCCGAGACGAGCATGAAGATGAGTGTGCCTAGCAACCCGACGGGTAGCACGAGAGGCGCCCAGCGGCAGACGGCGATGCGGAGGCGAACATGGCGTGGCATCGGCTCGGGCGGCACAAGCGGCGGCGAGCGCGGCGACGACGACGAGGCCTGAGGCGGCGAAAACTCAGACGACGAGTCCGACTTGTACTCGATGCCCGGCGCGTCGAACTCGTTGAACGAGATGGAGAGCGCGGCCGTGTCGAAAGCGGTGGTCGCGCCGGTCGGCAGGTCGTTCGCTCGGGAGTCCGTCGAGCTGCAATCGTCGAAGAGCGAGGCGTCCTCGCCACTGCAGTGCATATACGCGCGGTCGCCGCTCGTGGTCCCCCCGTCCTGTCCGCCCCGCGCGGCCTGCCCCTCGAGCCGCTGCGGGTTGCTCGTCCTCAGTGCAATTCGCCCAGTGCCGTCGCGAACCTGTCTCGGTCCGCGGCCACGACCGGGCGTGGGCGATGGCGGTCACGACCAGAGAAGGAGCCGCGAAGGAGTGTCGTCGTCGTGGCGGCGGATGGGCCGCGCACAGCACGCTGCTTCGGGGCGATACGCGGAATGCAGCTCGCGGGCCGCACGCGGGTCTGCGGTGGCGGCCGCCGGACCGGAAGGCACCGTGCGGCAGCAGGGACTGGCGTGGATGCGCCGCGTCGCGTCGCGTTGCGCCGGTGCTGGCGCTGGCGCTGGCGCTGGCTGCTGTGTCCAGCCGGGAGCGCCGCCGATCCGGCGCGCCTGATGTCTCGACCCGCCAGCAGGAGGCGAGAAAATGCACGTGTCCCACGACCAGGAGGCTGGGAGCGAGCCGAGCCGAGCCGCCTAGCCGAGCAGCACTTGAGCCTCCTCCCTCCGGGATGCGCGGCGTGTTGAGGAATGGAGTCAGTCGGTGGCTCGTTCCGCCCCGCGTGTGTCCCTCCGTCTGTCGCGCGCGCTCTCTCGCTTGAGCTCACCAGTTGGCGCGGCCATTTGCTCGGCGACGGCTCCTGGCCGCGGCGAGTCTCCATGCGCGGTGTCTCTGCTGAGTGGCTAGTAGCGCTCGCGCCACGCATCCCCGACGCCGAGCGAGCTGATTTACCGCGCGGCCTCGTCCCGGCCGACCCAGGCCGCGATCATTTCCCATGGCGCCAGCGACTCGTGTTCAGGCCGGACGCCACCCACCCGCGTGTGTTGTAGCGAATGAGTTGAGTCCCGTTCCCGCGGACAGAGACGCCGGGCGTCATGCAGACACGGCTGGCCGCGCGCGGCCAGACCTGGCGGCGCAGTTGTTGCGCCTGGCGAGGAGCTCCGCGCCGAACCGCAGCGGCGAGCGAGTGGCGAATGCGCAGTCGATCTGCTGACTTCGACCGCTCTGCAGCTACTAAATCAAGCAGGCTCGCTTGTTGTCGAGGGGAATGAGAGCGAGCATGTTCATACGTGTGGCAAATGCCACATATGCCTTCAAAGAGGTTATGCGAATACGCATGCATCCCAACGCGAGGATCAATCGAATGGGTACACGGGGGAGAGAGAGAGAAGCCCGGAGCTTCTTCATGCCAAGTGTACTGGCACTTTCTTGGCATTTCCATGTGCCATTCCCCGCGAGTCCAGCGCGCCGGCTGGAGCGGGCACTACGCTTGATGACGACGCGGCTGCGTGCGCTGTCGCCGGCCAGAATCGCCCTTGAAGACCCGCGCGTTTGCTAGAGGAGACGTGAGTGTGCAGCGCCATGTCTTGGCTCCATGGGGCCGCGCGCGCTTTCCGCCAGCGCTCCGCGCGTGTTCGCTGCTCTCCTCCGCTCGTCAAGGGCGTCACGGGGTCGGAGAGGTGTCTCTCTCTTTCTCTCCTCTCCCCGCGCCATGAGGTTGAGCGGCCATGCGTGCGAGCGCTCGCCGCCGCCGCCGCCGCCCTCGCAGCGTGGCGGACGGGCCGCTTGGCGCACCGGCGGCACGACGTTTCGGACAGTAGTTGCTCGCCGTTTTCTTCCGCCGTCGTGGTCGCGCAGGCCATCCAGCGCGCCATTAGTGCCGTCGGCGACTCGAGCGAG
Source organism: Phytopythium kandeliae (assembly GCA_023338135.1). Taxonomy (NCBI): domain Eukaryota; phylum Oomycota; class Peronosporomycetes; order Pythiales; family Pythiaceae; genus Phytopythium; species Phytopythium kandeliae. Next base: position 6,179 of record JAADYC010000665.1, on the reverse strand, counting down.
CGCTTTACAATCACAGTGCGCGCGCATTGGTGGCGATGGGGTGGCGGCGGCGGTGGCTGGCGTTCGGATGGAACCATTTAGAAACCTTAGAAACGCGGGGACTCGGTGGCGGATCTACGACGCACAAAATCCAGACGTTTCGACCCCTACGTGGCATCGAAGGGACGCCGCGACCCTTCGGCGCCTCCATGGATCGATCGATCGATGGATCGATCGCTTGCGCGTTCTTCGGGCGTGCGTGCGGGCGAGCGAGCGAGCGAGCGGACAAGTCAGTCAGGCAGGCAGGCAGGCAGGCAACCAGCAAGTGCTCTCTATGGATCTGTCTGTGTCGGGCGCTGGCGTGTCTGGCGAGAAGCGACAGCCGCGCGGTGGTGGCCAGCCCAGCGTGGCGTCGAGCTGTCGAATGCGGCTGCGAGACCCCACCGAGGGCCGGTCGGAAACGCCGGCGCACGCGCGGCGACCGACCACGGTGGGTGGAGAAGCAGGGAGTTCGTTCTCCCTCCAGCAATTATAGAAAGGAAAGGCGACGAAGCGAACGGTCGCACGCCATGGTGCCATTGCAGACAGACAGACGGACGGACGGACGGACGGTGCTGCTGCAGGCTGGCGTGGCGTGGCAGGAAAAATCCGTAGAAAAAAATCTCTACCAGAAAGCGTGTCCCATTTTATGTGCGTAGCAATGCGCTCGATTTTGCGGTACGGCAGTTCTCCAAATGCATGCGCTGCATCACCTCATATTCGTCATGATATAATATACGCAATTCATCATCTCAGGTAGAATCACCCGCTCTTCCACATAATCCTGTATAACTTCTGTTCTGTGGTATTGCTAAAAGCGAGGACAGACGGCGTTGCTGGGTTCGTTCACGCGCGGCACGCCAGCCAGCCGGAACAAGCGCCAAGATCTCACTTGCAAAACGTATCAGGAGCAGCGCATGGGGCTAGGGCGCGGATAGGGTCTCTAGAAACCGTTTCGACTCAGCGGAAAGGGCGGCGACGACAGCATGCAGACATTCCGGACGCTTCGTGCCCTGCGGGGACAAATACCCTAAGTTGGTTGATACAATTCAGATCGGCTGAGCTCACTGATATGCATCAATCGCGTCGCCGGGAATTCACTTCTTGTCTATATCGATATAGATCTCCCGGCGCAATCTCGGCGACTGTCTGCACCGACCGAGAAGGTTGAAGCCAGCGAGTCTAAATCTCTAGAAAACGCCTGGCCGAAAGATTTGGCCGCCAATAGATCCATCGAGTCGCCGCCGAGGAGCGCAGGAAGCACGCCAAGCGGCGGCGGCAGCGGCGGCGCCGCGATTGACCGACTGCGCCGCTCGCTCGCCGTGAGCTCGCCGCGTCCAAGATCGGCCGGACACGCTCCATTCCCAGAAGCAGCGGCTTTCGCGCGCAACCGTCGCGGCCCCTGCTCCGTCGCTCCGTCGTCCAGGCAGGCCGCTCGCTCGCTCGCTCCTCCTCCAGCCGTCCGCGCGCCGCTTCCTCCCGCTCGATCGCTTGGTCGACTGACCGAGCGACCAACGGGCTCGCCGATCCCCTGCGGACTTCAGCGCGGCCCTCACTCTCTCGCGAGCCGCATCGACCGCGCCGGCGCAGACCACGCCACGCCTCGCCGGACGCGACGCGACGCGAGGCAAGGCGACGCGAGGCAGGACAGCTTCAACGCCGCCAGACAGATGGATACAGCCAGCGCGACCAGCGAGAAGCCGCGCGCCATGCTGGACGCGGCCGCGGCCAGGAGCAGGCTCACGGCCGCCGCGGGGCGAGCTGCCAACGTCGAGAGCGCGAGCGCGAGCGCTGACGGCGGCGACGCGCGCCGAGCAGCCGCGGCCGCGGCCGCCGCGATCAAGAAGGAGGCAGGCTCTCCCGAGGCGGCGACCTCGTGCTCCGACCGGAGCGACCAGTGCTCGCCCACGGCCGCGGCGGCCACGGCCGACGCGCAGCTGCCGGGCGGGCCGGGCGCGGCGCTGTCGAGCGACTCGCTCCTCGGCTTCGACGCGGCCGCGGCCGGCTACGGCGCCATGGGCGTCAAGGACCTGCCGTTCGACGCGCGGCTGCTGTGCGATCCGTCCTGGGGCACCTACGAGTCTCCGCAGAGCGTATACGCCATGCTACTCGGCTCGTCCGCGGGCCATGCGATGCCGCCGCCGCCGATCTCCACGTCCGGGCTGCTGCCGTCGCCGACCGCGTCCTCGTTCCTGCTGCACCAGCTGCAGCAGCAGCAGCAGCAGCACGAACAGCTCGAGCTGCACCCGTGCGGGCTCCCGCCCAGCGGCGACGGCGCTGGCGGCAGCGGCAGCGGCAGCGGCGGCGGCGGCAGCGGCAGCGACGCGTCCGCGCTGCTGTCGCCCTTCTACGCCGGCGCGCCGTTCGGGAGCTCGCTCCTGAGCCCGCACCCGCACCACGTACTGCTGTCGCCGCTGCACTCGTCCATGGGGCTGCACGCCTCTGGCTCCTCGGCGTCCGCCTCGGCGACCGCGTCGTCCTCGCCCGCCGCGCCGCCGGCGCTCTCCATGACCGACATGATGGCCGGCGACCCGACGCTGCTGCTGGCCAGTCCGACGGCCGCGGGCATGTTCAAGCACCTGCTGCCGTCTTACGCGTCGCCGCCGCCGTCGCTGGCGGCGTCCAGCTCGGCGTCGGCGTCGGCGTCGACCGCAACCGCGACCGCGACGGCGTCTGCGACGGCGCCGGCGGCCGCGGCGTCGCCGACCATGCTGCTGTCCATGCCGTCGGGCACGACGAACGTCAAGGAGATGACGCTGAACGAGCTGCGGCCGCACTTCAACAAGCCCATGGCGGTCGTGGCCAAGGAGCTCGGCGTGTGCATCACGCTCATGAAGAAGATCTGCCGGCGCAACGGCCTCGTGCGCTGGCCGCACCGCCGCATCCGCAGCCTCGTGAACCGCATCACGTCGCTCCAGGTGATCGCCGCGAGCGCCGCGGGCGCCGAGAAGAAGCGCTTCCAGGCGCAGATCGCCGCGCTGCGCGAGGAGCTCTCGGCCGTGATCCAGAACCCGAACGAGAAGAGCCGCAAGGCGCAGGCGGACGCGCGCGCGCGCAGCCCGAGCAGGCTACTCGCGCACGCCGGCGCCGGTGCCGGCGCCGAGGTGGAGGCCGAAGCCGAGGCGAGCCTGTCCGCCATGCTGCAGGACTGCGGCGGCGGCTTCGGCGCCTTGGGCGGCGACGACCGCCGCGGTCTCGGGATCGGCCTCGGGCTCGGGCTCGGACTCGGCCACGAACCCGCGGACGCCGCCGCCGAGGGCTTCGAGCCCGCGAGAGCCGCGAGACCGAGCAGCGCGACGAGCAAGAAGGCCAAGAAGAAGGCCAAGGGCAAGAAGAAGAAGCCCGGCAAGCGGTCGTCCGAGCCGCGCGCGCGCCGAGAGGACTCGACCGGGGCCGCGGCCGAGCCAGAGGACGAGGACGAGAGCCCGCGGGCCGTGAGCGCGTCGCTCGCGCCGCCGCCGCCGTCGCAAGCGGCCGAGGTGGCGGCGCCGGCGGTCGAGACGCGCGCGAGCAGGAAGCGCAAGCGCCTCGGCGCGCGCTTCGGTGGCGCGTTCCCGCCGCCGCCCATCAAGATCCCGCGGCTGGAGGACGCGCCGGCGCGCGCACGCTGCCACAGCGCTCCGGAGCGGCGCGCGCGCGACCGCAAGGTGCTGCGCGGCGCGGGCGGCAGCGGCGGCGGCGGCGCGGACACGGGCGGCGCGTCGCCTCGGCGCGCGTCCTGCGTACGGCCGGCGACGACCACGAACCGCGGCAAGCGCGGGTCCATCTCGTCCATCCTGTGCCACGCGGTGGACCAGGTGTAGTCAGTAGCTCCTCGCGTCCGTCCGTCCGTGTGTGCGTCCGTCGCGGCCGACGGGCCTTCGCTCCTCGTGGCGCAGTGTAAATTCCAGACGGCGACCGCCAGCGCTACGCCTGCGTGTGTGTGAGTGTGACTCTCTCTCTCTCTCTCGTGTGAAGCAGCGCCGCCATCTCCTCGTGGACAGAGCGACACGCTCGCTGGGCGACGCCGCGGCTGCTCGCTGCTTGCTGCCTGGCTTGTCCTGCGAGCGGCGCGACGGACTGCACGCGCGCGCGCTCAGGCCGAGCGGCCGCTCAAGCCCCAGGGAGCGAGCGTCACGAGCTCCTCGGCCGCGGTCGGGTGGATCGCCATGCAGCTGTCAAAGTCCGCCTTGGTCGCCCCCATCTTGACGGCCACGCCGAAGCCCTGCAGCATCTCGTCCGCCCCCATGCCGATCACGTGCAGCCCGACGACGCGCTCCTGCTCCCCGACGCACACGAGCTTCATCGCGGTCGCGGGCTTGGGCTTGAGCGCTCCCGGCGCGCCGCCGTCCTCGTCCGCCGGCTCGTTGATGATGCCGTAGTACATGTTGACGAAGCGGCTCGAGTACACGCGGACGGCGGCGGCGCCAAACCGGTCGCGCGCCTGCGCCTCGGTCAGGCCGACCGTGCCGATCGGCGGGTGCGAGAACACGACGGTCGGGACGTTCTCGTACGAGACCTTGGCGTCCGGCATGTCCCCAAAGAGGCGGTCGGCCAGGCGCCGGCCCGCCGCGATCGCCACCGGCGTGAGTGCCACCGTCCCGCACGCGTCACCGACGGCGAACACGCTCGGGTTCGTCGTCGCCTGCCACTCGTCCGTCTTGATGAACCCGCGGCGGTCCGTCTCAACGCCGACGGCCTGCAGGTTCAGGCCGGTGGTCACCGGGACGCGGCCCGCCGCGTACAGGACCTCGTCGAACCCCGCGCACGTCGCGCCGTCGCTCAGCACGAGCGTCTTGGACCCGTCAGCGGCGCGTTCGACCCGCGAGACGTCGGAGTGCGGACGGAGGCGGACGCCGTCGCGCTCGAGCGCGTCGTGGAGCGTCGAGCGCACCAGCTCCTGCATGCACACGGCACGAGCGAGCCAGTGAGTGAGTGAGTCAATCGGTCGGCCAGTCAACCCGCCCGATTCGAGCCGCGCGACGCACGTCAAAGGAGCGGAGGACGCCGTCACCACGCGTCAGGACGGTCGTGTCGGCGCCAAACGCGCTGAGCACACCGGCCAGCTCCACGGCGATGTACCCGGCGCCGACGACCGCCACCTTCTTGGGCAGGTACTCGAGCTCAAAGAACCCGTCCGAGTCGATGCACAACTCCTTGCCCGGGATGTCGGGGACCATGGGCTTCCCGCCGACCGCGAGCAGCACGCGCTTGGCGCGCACCTCGCGTCCGTCGACCTCGACGTGTCCGTTGCCGTTGAAGCTCGCCGAGCCGTGGATCAGGTCCACCTTGGCGTTCGCTAGGTTCCTGCACGCACTCGCCTGAGTCTCTGCGCCACGTGTCGTCCGGGAGCGCCAGACGCTCAGCTCGCGCAAGCACATCGCATCGCATCGCATCGAGCTACATCGCATCACGCCAAGCCGAGCCGAGCCGAGCCAAGCCGTCGTACCTCTCGTAGATGCCGTTGAGCCGGCGCACGTACGCGTCTCGGCGCTGCTTGAGCGCGAGCCAGTCGAACGCAACGCCGCCGCCGGCGCTCACGCCCGGGTCCTCGCCGCGCTGGTGGTACCCGTAGTAGAGCGCGTCACGGTGCAGCACGTGGTGCATATTCGCGCCAAGGAACATGATCTTCTTGGGCACGCAGCCAACGTTCACGCACGTCCCGCCGAGGCGCGCGCGCTCCACGACCGCCACGCGCGTACCGGGGTACGACGCGGCGCGCCGAGCCGCCGCCATGCCGCCGCTGCCCGCACCGACGACGAGCAGGTCATACGGCTCCGCCTGCGTCGACAGCGCGCGGGGAAGCGGCGCGCGCGGAAGGAGCGGCCGCGCGCGGCGAGCGGCCAGGAGCAGCGCCATCCTCGTCTGGCTGGCTAATGGTCTCAAGACGGACGGGGTGGTGGATCTTCTTGGGCATCACCCGAAGGATTTCAACCAATTATCAGGATAATCGATTGGATATCAACCAATAGGGATGGAGTACTATGGGTACGACTTTCTCGCTCAGGTGGTGGTGGTGTGGTGGGTATTCCCACCAACTTGCGCGCCACCACCGCAGCATGCGCGACCGCGCTGTTCGATATAGATGGCCAAGTCAGTGGTCCATGCAGCGCTGCCTGCCAGCGACGGAGACTCGAGGCGCGGAGAGCGTGCACTGGAGCCTCGTTAGCGCGCAGACGCAT
>JAADYC010000664.1:0-15520 GCA_023338135.1 Phytopythium kandeliae | reverse complement strand
CCTACGTTCTCGGGCACAAGTTCGAGTGCTCTCACGTATCGAGTGGCGGCAAGAACCATCACGTCTTTGTGCTGGACTGCTCCGGTTCGATGCATGGCCAGCCGTGGAACGACTTAATGGCAGCAGTGCGCGAGTACATCTGCAACTGTGTGAGTAGTGGCGCGTCGCTGGATCTGATGTCGATTGTGACGTTCAGCTCGAATGCGATGATTGTCTGTGAGAAGCGAAACACGTTCATGATGCGTGTAACCGTGCTGTTTCTGGGCAATATGACGTCATACTTCGAGGAACTCCGACTTGCGAACGATGTGCTCTCGCGTACTAACTTCAGTATCTATCAACCGGTGCTCGTCATCTTCTCGGATGGTTATCCTCACGACGAGTTCGACGGCGAGCGAATGGCCAGATATTTGAGACAACGATGCAAGATGTACGGGCTCCAGTCGTTCTCAGTGGGTTTCGGGGGTATCAATCTGGAGGTGTTGCAGCGTGTGGCAGCGAAACTGGGCGGCACGTACCTGAATGTGCTGACGGGGACCGAGATGAAGGCTACGTTCAACGCTATTTCCACGTCTGTGAGTACACACGCTGGCCTCGCGCTGGTCAAGCAGGCGACACACGACGGCAACTGCCCGATTTGCTGCAAGGATCTGACGAGTGGTGAGGCGTGCAAGCTGGCGCGGTGCAAGCATATACTGCACCGGGAGTGCTTCGCGTCGCTGGTGGTGGACGCGGAGGCTTCCAGGAGAAACGTGCTGTGCCCCGTTTGCCGATGCAAGTCGGGCGGCACCGCGATTACAGCGTGAGTGAGCAGTACACAGCAGGCGAGCTGCCTTCATGAAGTGCATTATTGCCTGAGTCATCAGAGCTACGTGTTATACATGTCCAGGTTCCCGAGGACGGAATTCGTAGGCATTTGGAGCAAAGTGTTGATGATCAATCGATACTTCCCCCTGTCTTCGCACAAGGGAGTCACACCCACCTTCACTGCAACGCTCGCTAGCTACATCAACTCGAGCTCGGGGTAAATCTTCCGCGCTGGTACGACGCCGTCTTCGTCCTCCTCAGGCTCCTTCATGATCAGCTGACGCCATTCGTAGCGACCACTCTTGGCCTTGCTCGACTTTGTCACCGTCGCGGCTTCGTCGATAAGCGACAACAAGTCCGACATGCGCAATCCGCTTCCCTCTTCACCTTCAAGGGCCGATGAAAGAGCCTTTCGGATGGCGTTGACACGGTTCAGCGCCGCCACGCGCATCGCCGTCTTCGGCGGGAACACCGTCATTTGTCCATCCACCTTGACCGTCAGGATCTCACCCACGCTCGCGTCCATGTGCAGCCAAATGTTGGCGCGCCGTGGTGCGCTTGCGAGCAGCACAATCGGGTAGTAGCCAATGTTGTCGGGCGGGAGCAACGTGCACTTGCTGCAGAACATGCGTGTTTCGTCACCGGTGAATAGACGGTCAGCATACACCGCAAGCAGTCTGGAGCAGTCCGACGAGGGACGAACTGGGAGCGCGAAAAGGCTGCGGTTACCGATCGCCACCTTGACGCTGTCCTTCTGCTGGCTCCAGCTGGTGCTGCATCCGTTGCTGTCCATCACGCGAAATCTCACCGACATCTCCTGTTCCATGTTGCTATCACTCAGTCCGAGTGCCACGGGGAACTTCTCGCCGCGAATGTAATAAATGAGCGACGCGGGGAAACTCATACGACTCAACGCTTCCGTCGGGGAATCACTCGATCTCGAGTCGGCAGTCGCATCTGGCGGCGTGTTCCGGGCATTCGACTTCTTCTTCGATTTCTTCTTTTTGTTCTTCGTTGAAGCTATGACGATCACATTGTCACTCGGCGGAGCAGGACCATTCAACGGCGATCGATAACAATACAGTGACACTTCTCGCTTGGCACACTCGACCTTTGCAACCTCGTTCAGCGGAGTGTCCGAGCTTGCTAGTTGACCAAACAGCACCGTCTTCTGCTCATTCGAGAGCGCTGCGAACGCCGACTGGTACTCCTTGTCGACGATCATATCCACACGGTCGTTGTTCGCCGTATCGCCGTCCTCTAACTCTCCCGGCGCAGTCAGTGCTGCGCCGATCACTTGGTCTCCGTAGTTTTGGATCATGAGAAACCGAAGGATTCCCTCCTGCTGCTTCGTGGCTCGAAACGTCTGTGTGGCGAAAGCGCTCAGCTGCCCATCGATCACATGAGAGCTGGCGTACGCGTCCAAACGGCGCAGCATCTCCACCGCGCGTCCATCCAGCAGTCCTTCAAACTCGCCCATTCGGTCCTTCGATAACGAAATCAGCCGCGAACACAGGTCCGCGATCAAAAAGTTGAGTGTCTGGTAGCGCCGGAACGAGATCGATACCTTGTGAAGAGACGATCCAAGATTTCGCTTGCGGTTCACTGGCTGCTCGGTCATCGTCTTGATGTAAAAGCGCCAGAGCGCGAGCGGCTCGCTCCACAAGTCGCCGTCAATCGCAAGCTTCGCCTTGAGATTCGCCTTCATCGCTTTTATGTAGGCACTCGCAGACTGCGAATGATAGAACGAGGGCATGATGAACAGATCCGGCACCGAGAGCGTCGCCACGAGGATCACCATGTTCAGCAGGAGCGACCAGCTCCGGCTTGTCGGTGGGGTCGACTCGGCTTTGTCGTTGTCACAAGCTGAGGTGTCATCCGTCAGGTGGCACGCGGTCATCAATAGCCGGCACAGCTGCAGATTCAGCGGCAAATGACACACAAACGAGCCGAACTTGGTCAACTGCGCATCTTCCTCTATCGAGGAGTCGATCGCTGCAAACTCATCCAGCAGTTTGTAGGCACCGTCAATGTGGGCCAAATCCGGAGCATCCAGCGCCTTTTCGAGAAGTGCACTGGGCTGACCGAACTGACTCAACTTCCCCTTCAACTGCAGGATGATTCGATCGAGAGGCTTGCGCAGAATCTCTGGAGTCGTGTACTCTGCCATGCAATGCTTCTTAAAGTCTTCCGTCACCAGATGGAACGCTGTACCCGGCATGACGCGACCGGCGCGGCCAGAGCGCTGGATTATCGATGCGCGCGAGCACCACGTGTCAACAAGCACCTCGGCGTGGGTGCTTCTCGCGTTGGGCATTTCGATCTGTTTCTCGATGGCGCAATTGATGACATGCGTCACGTCTGGGATTGTGACGCTGCTTTCCGCGATGTTCGTTGACAGCACAATCTTGGTCGCTCGTCCGCTGAGCGTCTCGAACGCCTTCTGTTGATTCTCGAGCTCGATACCCGAATGGAGAACGAAAATCGGCGCAATTTCACTCACGCCCATCACTTCCGTTAGCTGGCTCAGGCTCTCATACAGCGAGTTGATCGCGTTGATGCCAGGCACAAAGATCAAGATGCACTGCGACCCCTCTTGATATCGGTTGTGCTCAATCAGCAGTCGAATCATGTCAACAATGACAGCAAGTTGCTTCTCGTGGATCTTGGCGATTGCTTTCATCGCGAGCTCGCTGCGCGCAGAGACGCCGAGTTGACAAATCTTTTCAAACTCCCGAAGCATCTCTCCAACGCCTTGGCGCACGTTTCGTGACATCCTCGGGAACGAATACAACACATCGTCCAAAAGCACGTTTTCAACGGGGAAGAGCTTGGATCCGACAAACAGTGGCTTCTTCTTGATCAGGCGCGTCGAGAGTGCGCCACCGAGGTACTTGATCAGCACTTTCGCATCCATTGTGGCAGACATGATGACTAAGCGCACGTGTTCGTTCTGGGCAAGTTGTAGGCGTAAAAGCAACAGCAGCAAGTCGACGTCCATGCTGCGCTCGTGTACCTCGTCAAGAACAAGGTGCGTCATCGAGGCCAACGCCTCCGGGTCGTGAATGAGCCGCTCCACCATGTAGCCCGTCGTCACGTACGTGATCTTGGTCTTGCTTGAGACGCATTGCTTCTGGCCGATGCGATACCCAATCACCTTTCCAACTTCTCCATCCTCGTCAAACTCGTTTCCTTTCCGCATGCGCGCGACGGTGCTCGCCAGCTCGATCGCTGCGATTCGTCGCGGCTGGGTGACATAGATATTCACTGGGCGACTGTGCTGATTGCGATTGCGTGCCCAGTCATCGTGCAGAAACTGCGGAACAGACGTACTCTTGCCGCAGCCGGTCTCGCCTTGGATAATCGTCAGCTGATTCACAGCGACATTCTGCACGATCTCGTCTCGATGCGCAAACACCGGAAGAGTTTCCATCAGTCCGCTCAAATTCGGCGGATCGATCGGCAAACCGTTCGTTTCCAACGGCGGCGCCAGCGGTTGAGGCGCCGAATACGGCTGCGTCGTCCGCTGGGTATTGGTTTTGATCTTCCCGCGAGCCTTCTTCGCGACAGACGTCGGCACTAGTCTTTTCGGGAGTGCAGTGTTCCCACGGTTCGAGCCAGATTGTGACACTGGCGCTATAGCCTCACTGTTAGTTAGTGGAACGTCTGATGAAGCGTTGGCGCTCGTCGAAACCACATCGTTCGTCTCCAGCGACGCGTCCGTCGGCAACGGCGACGGCAGCGGGGGAACAAACATTGGTGCTGGAGGCATAAAAGGCGGGGTGACTGGTACTTGGTGCAGGCACGACGCTGGAGGATGTGGCGAAACAAACGTGGGTACGAATGGAGGAGCATCGATCGCCGCTGACAGCGTAGATTGAACGGATGCTGCCGTCGTGTTGGTCGACGAGATCTTCATATCCGATGCCCAGCCCTCTGTCGGAATGACAATTCCAACACGATCAACCTCCGTCTTCACAGAGCTCTCGGTCTTGGTAGCATCCACAGAGTTGGCTGCCAGTGCTTTCGGCGTCTTCTGCTGCGGCTTCTCCTTCGCACGTACAAATGCCGTTCCACTCAAAAGCTTCTCCAGCCCTCTCAGAGCGTGACTGTCATCCCTACGACGCTCGCTTGGCTCCAGTTCCGAGCGTCCCTTCGCACGCTGTATCAATTGCTTCAGCAGCCATCGAGTGCGATAAAAGTCTTCCCACACGTTCTTTCTGTCAGCGATACTCTCGAGAAAGGTCGCCGCAGCGGCCAGCGCTTCGTTTTCCTTGATCACATCGCTCTTTGACAGCTTTTTCGTGCCCGTAGAATCGCGGGAGATCACTGCGCACACCTGGATGAATGCTTCTGCCGAGAACAGATTGGGACATCCAGTTCGCAATGCTGACCAGCCAATCACTTTGCGCAGATGGTGCATCAATTTCAGCGTTTCGACAAAGGCGGCGACAGATGAGAATGCTTCCCAGTCGATACACTGCTCGTTAGTTGAGGGAAGCGGCTGCCGTCGGAGATCGTGGTTTTTCCCTTTGAGCGTGTCGACCTGCGCTAGGATGGATGATGTTAGCAAGAGGGCTTCGAGAGTTCGGGGTCCGAGCAAAGACGCATCGCCCAAGCAATCGTGGTCTTGCTTCCAAAGCAAGAGCAGTGAGTACACAGTTACGTGCGTTGCTGCTCTTTTGTTTCTTTTTCCCCACACCTTGTTGCACAGCCGCCTCGCTTGCTTCCTTTGACCCGCTGTGGAGTACACCGACGAGAACACCATCGACTGGTATAGCTTGTACAAGTCACGGAAACTTTTGCCCTGCCGCGTTTGAAGTGGTCCATACAAGATCGGATTCACCGACTTGAGTGGCTGCAGTCGAACGGAGTGCACGACCCCGCCGCCAGCTTCGAGTTCGTCCACATTCATCGTGTTGAGCGCATGGTACACTAGGTGGCGGATCGGAGCGAGTAAAGTTGTCATCGTCACTCCAGATCTGCGTCCAGTCATGGCAAGTGGATCGAACTTGTTGCTGAGACCCCTCACACCGGACGCCAGCACGTCAATAGCCGAGAGTGGATACTCGAGTCGGTCCAACATTCGCTTGTACTCCTTGAGCTTCTTCATGGGGAAGAGAGGTGGATTCCCGTCGACTTGATCAAATCTCGCTACGAATGCAGCTGAATGTCCGTAGAAGCGATAGACTTCGTACAAAGCCGTAAGGAAACCAGGTCGCTTCGCTTCGATCTGCCGGAGCACGGGGTTGTCAACAATTGGCATTTGTGTCAATATCCATTGCGCCGCTGCTCTCGGAGAAATCGGCCTCGTCCGTTGAGCACGCTGGGCAGGGAAGTGCAGATTGGTTGCCATGCCGTAATCGTTGTCGAGCAGTGGAGTCAAGTCGTTTCCGCAGACGAGCGCCAAATCGACTAGCTGGTCCACGTGAAGATCAAGCGAAGCGGCAACCAACTGCGGTGTGAAAATGCGCGCAGCGATCGTGACCTTCGAGTCTGCATCCTTCTCACCAGCCTCTTCTCTCACGGCGAACCTGGACATAGGAATGTATCTGACATTTTTCATGCAGAAGAAGTCCGAGTCTTCAGCAAGAACTGCAAACGCGCGATTGCCACGGACTAGCTCGCCAAGCTCCTCGTCAGCCTCGCGCATCGCGGTTGTGATGAAGATGCCGCGCTTTCTCAGCACGCCTTGCAGCTTCTCACGCGCAAACGGGAAGCAGCCATTCGTGTCCTGCAGGAGCTGCGTGGTTGCCGCCTCGTTCGGGTCAATTGGCGACTTGTCGGTCGTCGACACTCCCACTGACGCCCCAACTTCGCGCCGCAAAAGATGAGTCTGCGCTACAGGCTCTGCAAGTGTGTCCGCCAACCGCTTCACCTTGTCCGCTTTCTGCGTTGCGCGATCCGACAAAGTGTACCCCTTCCGGTGCTCACTGCCTCCAAAGCAGTGCGGTGGGTCCGACACGAACACTAGTTTGACGTTGCGTTGCTGTAGCTGTGCCAACCACCTCTCCATCCATTCCTCCAGTCTCAGCGGACATCCTGGACGTACAAACATCAGCTTAGTACAACGCGACCACACACGCGTTGGGCTCTGCGTCCCTCAGCGCTCGCTCACCTCCGAGCAAAAGCCACGTGCGCGGAGACACCGCGCCTTCCAGCTCCACTTCCTTGTAGAGCTGTTCGCACACGTGGTAGAGAAAGCCGACAAAGTCCACCGCGAGAGTCACATCGTGCAGATCCTCGACCAGCGTCGACGTCCGCTCCTCGTTCTGGTAGCAGTGCCACGTCAGCCCGCGCACCCCCATGGCGCCCGACTGTCCGCACTCGCGTTGCTGTCCTGCTGTCGGCTGCTCCGCCCCTGCTGCGAGCACTCGTTGCGAGCTCGCCAAGCGCTTGGTCTCGCAGCTGCTGCTTCCTCGGGTTCTTCCCCTTCTTCGCTCACTGGTGCCAGCGTGTCGGATCGGTCAACTCTCCAATCGCACTTATTCGAATATGTACGGAGGGTCAACAAACGTGAGTGATGGTTAGTTCAACACCGAAGAAGATGACGGACGAGTGATTGTCGCTGAATCACAGCCAGAAAGGAGTGATTGTCGTGCCGCGGAGCGGACGTGATGTGTGTTGCCACGTTGGTGGCGGCATCAAGGGGAGGGAAACCATTCGCGGCGCACTCGACGACTGCGGACAGGCACACCAGCAGGCAGGCAGGCAGGCAGGCAGGCAGGCAGACAGACAGATAGACAGACAACATGCGCGTCCGCTATGTGCGCGGGCAGGTGGCGCACGCGCCGACGCGCGGGGCGGTCGAGATCTTCCCGGACGCATTCCTCGTCGTGAACCGCGACACGGGACGAATCGAGCGCTTCGAGGCACAGACGCGGCCGGAAGATGCGGCACTCCTCCAAGCGGCGCAAGCGGACGGTGGTGACGTGCTGACGCTGGCGCCGCACCAGTTCCTCATGCCGGGCTTCGTCGACACGCACGTGCACGCGCCGCAGTACCAGTACGCGGGCACAGGCACGGACACGCCGCTCATGCAGTGGCTGACAAAGTACACGTTCCCCGTGGAGGAGAGCTTCGCCGACCCGGCGGTAGCGACCGAGTGGTATGCCAAGCTGCTGGACCGCATGCTGGCTGAGGGCATCACGACCGCGCAGTACTTTGCAACGACTCACCTCGAGTCCACGAAGCTCTTCGCCGACATGATCGAGCGCCGCGGACAGCGTGGACTCGTCGGCCTGGTCTCGATGGACCGCAACGCACCGGAAACGTACATGTCGGCCAGCACGGCAAGGAGCCTCGCGGAGGCGGAGACGTTCGTCAAGTACGCGCTGGCGAAGCAGAACGAGCTCGTACTGCCGGTCATCACGCCGCGGTTCATCCCGACGTGCTCGCTGGATTTGCTACGCGGACTCGGCGAGCTCGCGACCACCTATGGTGTTCATGTGCAGTCACATGCCGCCGAGTCGCACGACGAAGAGGCTTTCGTCGAGCAGCTTCACCCGGGGCAGCGCGACACGCAGATCTTCAACGACGCAAAACTGCTCGGTCCCAAGAGCTGCATGGCCCACTCAGTCCACCTGCGCGACAACGAGCTGGACGTGTTTCAGGCGACTGGCACGTCGATCGCGCACTGCCCGCTCTCCAACTTCTTCTTCGCCAACGGGATGCTGGATGTGAGGAAGGTGCTGGAGAAGCGAGTGACCATCGGCCTCGGCACGGACATCGCTGGTGGATACTCCCCAAGCATGCTGCGCGCCATCCAGTCATGCGTCATCATGACGCTCGCACTGGACGCGACATCGCCCACCGCGTCGGGGTCACCGCGAACCTTTGACTACAAGGATGCGTTTTGGATCGCGACGATGGGAGGCGCACAGGCGCTCGGGCTGCACAACGATACGGGCAGCTTCGCCGTGGGCAAGTGCTTCGACGCGATTCTCGTCGACGTCAAGGAAGGTCGCAACCTTGACTTTTCGCAGCGCGACACGCCTGCCGACGTCTTCCAAAAGCTTCTCCACAACGGGGACGACCGCAACTTTGTCAAGGTGTTTGTGAAAGGCAAGTGCGTGCATGAAAAGTGCGAGTGAGCTAGCACGAAGTGCCTGTTGCAGACGTCGCGACCAGTTGACGCGGCATTACCACACACATGTGTGGGATTCTTTCTGCTGATCCTGGAATCGCTCTCACAGCTTGGTTGTAATCGATGCAATCTATGAATAGAATGCTGATTCTGCTCGCGATGGATAACGGTCGACGACCATTCACGAGCACATGTGCGGCCTACTCGGTTGGTGACGGCGCGAACGGACTTTCCATGCGAGTGGCGCAGAGTCTACGCTAGCCAGCCATGTCGCGCGAGCATGAAGCCATCAGTATCTCGACGCTGATGGCTTCGGCCTCCAAGCTTACGCGCTTCGCGAACGCTTCGCGAATCGCGTCGCGGTCATCCAAGTATCGCGCCAGAGACTCGATTTCGAATGCCCCGGGCATTTCAACGTCCGCTCAACCTTTTACAACTGAGAACACTAGGTTGCCGTCACCCAGCGCGACGACTTCCGTGTCATTCACGAAGAGAAGCAGTACGACACGACCCAAAGGTCTCCAGCTGTCTCCTTCATCCAGTTACTCACAGATCGTAGGCGCCAGTGAGCCTGTTGAGACTGCTGGGTGCGAAGAGGATCACGATCGAGGCTCTCAAACAACGAAGAAGTCCGCAACAGCGGAGGGGAAATTGCCACAAAAGCTGCGGCACGACATCTCGCGCCTTCGTCTTCAGGGCAGTGGATCCACCTTGTCGTCAGCGCCATCATCGCCAATACGCTCCCCGTCCAAGAAGTTGCAAAACTCGTCGCCCTCCCCACCTCGACCGTCCTTTGGGAGTCGAGCATCACGGAGCGTGAAACGAGCCTCGATCATGACGTCTTCAGCGTCGACGACCCCACAGTACTCGCGGCAGTCCCAGAAAATTCAGTTCTTGCATGAAGTGATGCAGATGCAAGCGGCAGCAACGACGAAGGTTGAAGTGTCGACGCAGCGCGGGGGCACTAACGTCCAACTTAGTGACGAAGGGGAGACCAAGTCACTAACATTTTTCGATTTACTTCGACCACTTCAGAACAGCTTGAGCTGTGCCAGTCTCATGTCGGAGTGGACGCGTCAAGGAGATGACAATGGCGACAACACTGTGCTTGATAATGAGGAAGCGCAGGTGGAGCGTGGACATAGTCGAATCTTACGAATTTGCTGCTCACTCGATAATCTGCTACTCTCAATCGGTGATCGGGTGCAGAAGGAAAAGCTCGACACCGAAATCGTGCGTGGTGCATCGCGAGAGCTCTCCCAACTCTTTCAGTACGCCGTCAAACAGATCGCGGGTGCTGCTTTTGCTGACGACAAACATGATGGCCCTGATAAAATTGACTTGACTAGAGTGGTGTCGTCGCCACAGCGTCGGTCGAAAGAAGCGCAATATGCGCTTGAATTTCTCGGGGAGGTCGCTGAACGTTTTGGTAAACTCGATACCTTCGTACGCACGACGTTGCTGAACGAGATCTCCACTCTCCAGGAGCAAATCGCCGCGCTTCAAGCTGAGTGCGAGGCATCGAAGCAACTTAGCGCGCAGCTTCAGACAGAGATATCCGATTTGCGCGACTTCCACGCTCACAACGGGATCACGTCGCTGAGCTTACGTGGTCCTGACCCAACGAGAGAAGCAGATTATAACTCGCTTGAACTGCAGTTACCGACCAACTCGAATCAGCACGAGAACGAGTCCGCTGAGAACAAGCTGGAGGCATTCAAGAATCAGTGTGATGAATACGCGAGGTTACTCGAGATGGCAAAGCAGGAGATCCGATTGAGTCATCACGAACGGGATTTGCATAAGGCACACGTGGAAGAACTTTCAAGCGCGCTGTTCAAAGACTCGGAGATTGGTACGCTGCGCAATCAACTACAGAGCGAGAAGAAGCGTGTGAGGATTCTTGAAATGGAGAACCTGACGTTATTGGAGCGGCAGAACGACCAGGCGTTGAGGATCCAGTCCTTGCTTCTGAACAAATCGCCTCCTACAGCAAACGCAACGACTACTGCGTCTGATGAGCATGTGTACAACGGCAACGCCAAACCATCAGCTTTCGCGGGGAGCCCAACTCTGGAGGGCACATCGCCAAGTGATTCCAGCACGCATGAAGATGCGAGCATTGCGTTGTGTAAAATCAGCATTCCGACGTCTATCAGTATCGAAACGTCTTCTCGAAACTTCGACTCTGAGCCAGTGTCCACCACTACACCTGTTGATGATGGAGCGTCGGCCAGAGAAAACAAAGACGAAGGATGTGCAAATTGGTTCTACCGACTCATGGTAAGCATACCTCGAACAAGTGCATCGACAACAGATGCGGTACGAGCAAGCAAGCTCGGCAAGGTGGTGGCTACCTTGCCTCAGTCTATATTTGAGCAAACTCGAGCACGGCGTCAAGCCAACGTGCCTTCGATCCCGTCCTCGTCTCTAGGTCTGCGTTCTATTTCATCTGACAGCTCTTTGCCGCAAAGCGGTAGCAAGAAGCGAAAGCTGAAAACGTCGGCAAGTGCAGAGAAAGTCGTTGACAAGGTGGAACTCGAGCACTCTTGCCTGTGCCTCATTTGGTTCTTTCTCCAGAGGTTCCTCATGGCGCAAGAAGCAGACATGCTGTCAGAGAGCCCCCTGTTCGATGGCTGCGCTATTGGCGGGACTGCGACATCGCCCAGCAAAATTCCTCGAACGTCCCTCCAGTTTGTGATCTACCATTTCTTTCTCGAGCGAGCCTCAAGCGACAAGGAAGCCATCGTAGATATCTCCGACTTTGTTCAATGCCTTCAGCTGTGCAGCCAAAATTGTTTTGAGATCGACCTCTTCTGTTCCTTCCTGGACGGCCGGCGCTCTCACGACGACCTGAACTTCTTTCTGTGGGTGCTCCAAGCAGTTAGCGATACTGAAGTTGGCATATCGTACGACGAGTGCGCGATTCCTCCAGCTTCGCAAAGTTCAGGAAGCAAAAAGCAGAACAATGAGGCCGCATCGCGATATGTGTGCGCATTGAAGGCAACCTTTGTAGCGCGTGCGGTTTTCCGCCTCCTTCACTTCAAGAGCAGTAGTATGTCAGCGTCCACCACACCAGCAGCAAGAAAGCCCCGTCCGTCAACAGCTCCGAGTCGATCTGTCAGCTCGTCGTCGTTGGTAAAATCCGCGTCTCCAATATCTCCGTCGAAGCGAAAGCTCAAAGGTCGACCAAACGAAGACGTGCTTACTGAGCGCTCGAAAAGTCCACTCCAGTTGTCCAGAACTGATGAGTCCAATGCTACTACACTTGCTAGCCAGGCATCTTCGGCACTCCACACTGCAGTCGAAGCGAACAGTGGGAGACCCGTGACTCTCGAGGTGTTCAACCAGTTGCTAATGCATTTTGCCGTCGCCCCAACTATCGACGAGCTTGTGTCACTTCTTGGACCGTTTTACCATGCGACCGGTGACGAGAAGAAGGTTCCTTGGGAGGTTTTCATCGTTTTGCTTCTTGAAATGTTCGCACATCAGTCGAAATGGCAGCGCGAACAGCTCCGGTCTCTTTTCATGCACTTGCACTGGCAGGCCGAAATAGACGAGCGTGCCGCTGCTAAGAGGAAGGCGGAAGAGCTGGCACTACTGGCGGCATCAACAAAGAAGAGAGCTGGTGCGAACAGTGGTCAGATCAAAGAGGAAAAGGCGACCAAGACGAAGAAGAAGGCAAACACAAAGAATCGCGTCTTTGCTCTTGGGGGACTGGAATCCGGCGGAGAACTTGGCTCCAAGTACCAACGCGGGTTATCGCGTCAACTATTGAGCGAGTTTCTGAGTGCGTCCGGGATCATTGAAGATCAGACTCACCTTGACATCGACTGGCTCTTCGTGCGAGTGCTAGATATCGCTAACGCATCAGCAGCGGACGTTCATTTCGACACGGTGTACGGCGCGCTGCGGTCGATGCGGTTGCTGCCGGATTGGTCGCGTCGCCTTCAAATGGTCACGTATGGTGAGCGATTCCGAAACTCCAGACCGGAGGAATTCGCGCTGGCCCTTCAAGCTCAGTGGCGCAGTCTTACCAGCGTCACTGTTGCGTTGTGCGAGAACGATCCGAACGTGTTTGTCCGCAAGCAGACTCAGCAGTGGCTTCAGCGAATAGACAGTCAGATTGACCGAATGACAAAACAATCACCTGGCGTTGGCGGCTCGAGTCCGTGGCATATCATCGACAACATTCGCGCGGCGCTTTCGTTCGGGTGGCGCCTTGCATCCACGCGATCGGGTAACTCGTTCCATCGTCCATGGGAAGGACCATCAGGCGGCAGTTCAGTTGGAACTTGCCTTACAGAATTTTACTTCGCTGATCGGGCTGTCCGCGCCGCCATCGACTCGCTTACCGGATTCAATGAGTTAGCGCAGTCCGCAGCGCCATCAGTAGTGGAGAACAGGTCCGCGACAGACAAGCTACATGGATCACTCCAGCGGTTTCACAAAACGAGCATGATGCCGAATGTCACGGCATCGCTATCGGCGGGCACGTCCACCCAGCCAAATCGCGGCACTGATTCGATGACGACGCTTCTCAGTCACCTTGAGCATGTGCTTCAGCGCTACGTCATTCACTTGGCGTATTTGTACTCGAGATACAAGACAGCAGCATTCAACCACTCTCCCGGCGTGGCGCTTCATCAATGGCAGCAAATGGCGTACGAGCTGTCGCTCATTCACTCCAGCTACTTGCCTCCTGCTCGACTCCAACAATTCTTTCTTCGCGTCGTACTCTCCGGAGCAACGCAAGAAAGTAACGACCGCACAACTACACTGCAGATCGACGACCTCGCACTGAGTCAGACCCAGTTCGTTGAACTGTTCGTGGTCGTGGCGTTTGAGCTGTACCGTAACGTCATGTCGAAGCATCGGAAGCACCAACATCTGCGCGGACCGAGCGCGTTTTCACTGTCAGCATCGAGAGATCGATGCCAGATTGACGATATCTGGAGATCCCTATTATCCGAAGCAGGCGATCATGAAGTCGTCAGCTATCACCACCCGGCGCAGGTGCTCTCACTTTTTTTGCACGAGCTTGTGAGTCGAATGGCACTCCTTTATCGCACGACGCCGCACGAAGTAGGATTCTCGCAGAAGTTGGCTTGCCCTCTGGTAGGACGAGCTCTGCTTGAGCACCGAGCGTTCCTTCGCTCAGTGTTCTTCTATTACGCGAAGCAAGACGAAGACGCTGCTGATCAGCAGTCTGCTGCGCAGCTACAGCAGCGTTTCAATGAGCAGATGAATTCGCCAACTCTCTTACCGACCGACTCCACCGACGCCGCTCCAGCCAACCCAGGTGTTCACTTTCAATTAGAGAAGACCAAACGCAACTCGATGAGCTTCGGCGAGTTCCGCATGTTTCTCGGTGAATTCAATTTAGTGCGTGGCGACGACACTGCAGCTCCAATCACATCGCAGCTAATACTGAGCCTGGAAGATGCGCAGCGCATTTTCCAGACGGTTATGGCCGTTGATAACGACGACGTCTCGCAGCTTGAATTCGACGAGTTCGTCGGGGCCGTCGTCGCGCTCGCAGTTTTCTTCGTTCCAGATCCCTTCACCCTCTGGCACGAGAAGATCCACACCTTTGTGGGCAATCTCAAGCGGTGCATGCGCGAAGACGACGTCCGTCTTCAGTGCTAGGTGAGTCTCCATGGAAAATCGACGCGTTCGAGTCGAGATTCAAGCGCATGCCTCTTCCATTACGCCGAATATCTTCATCTCCATAGAGAGCGCTAACCTGCAACGCCCACGAGGGCGAGCCAAACAGCAGTGAAAAGCCCAAACTCTCACTCATCCTTGCCCGTCGCCGCTCTGTTGGTGTCGCCACTCATTTGGTCTTGCGACGACAGATCGGGCACAGAGCCTCCTCACCTGCAGCCACCGCGGTCGCAATCAGCTTCGTGATACAGGCCTTGTGGAGCACATGCTTACATCGCGGCAGCTTGCGAGCGTCGCCGCTCGCCAAGTCCTTGCAGCAAATCGGGCAGTTCGTCTCGTGCGTCGCGTGTTTGTTTAACGCCAGTCCCGCTCGGGTGCTCAGAGAAGCTGAGATCGAGTAGAACGTCGTCTTCATCTCCGTTCCTGTCAGCACCTTGTGGTAGGTTCCACCCATGCGATCCGCAGCGCGCCGCAGCACCCCCAAGTTGACGTGTCCGAAGCCGACTGCGTACGCCCTCAGTCCGTACTTCTCGTAGCTCTCCTTCAAGTGCGTCGCGAGAAGATCTCCTTGACGCGCGTCGCAGGGTTGTCCGTCCGAGAAGAACACGATCACCGGCTTGTACGCGTCGAAGTTGATGCGCGACAGCACTTCATTCGCGAGGCGCAATCCCGAGGCATACGCCGTCCCACCACCACGATACGGCACACTGCAATTCGTCATCATCGTGACGTTCTGGGCCTCATAGACTAGCTGAGCACTGTTGTCGAACGTCACAATCGACATCAGATCCAGCGACGCGCCACTACTCACACAGTTGTAGATGTACTCGCGCACTGCTGCCATTAAGTCGTTCCACGGCTGGCCATGCATCGAACCGGAGCAGTCCAGCACAAAGACGTGATGGTTCTTGCCGCCACTCGATACGTGAGAGCACTCGAACTTGTGCCCGAGAACGTAGG
>JAADYC010000663.1:0-15531 GCA_023338135.1 Phytopythium kandeliae | reverse complement strand
TGACCATGTCTTCCGTCTTCCATGGGTTCACGGGCAGGCAGCCATTCAACACGCGACTGTATGACGCGAACTCGGACGCTATCATCACGCCAAACTCATGGCGCTCTCGGTCGACGAAGTGATGCGCGTTCAGCTCCTCGTGGCGCTTTTGTACAACCATGAACTCGAAGGGGAAGAGCCACAGCCCGCCGCGGACGCACGTGTCGAGGTAGATATCCGTCATTTGCCACAGTTGCATCCGCTCCGCACACGTGGTCTTTGTCTTCTCCTGAAAAACTACCAGAGGCTCGTCAGGCGTTCCCCAGCGCCGGTTAATCTCCTCCGAGAAGCGGATCACGTAGTCGCGCGTCTGCTTGTAGTCATTTGGCCGCGAGTCGAGCGTCAGGCCGATCTGAACCAGCACAATCGACTTGCGAAGCTCAGGATGGAGGTACAAGAATCTGTCGAACGCGCGCAGCTTCAGCGGAAGTCCTGTCAGACCTTCCAGTCGATCCGCTGACGAAATAACCAGCTTCTTGCGCTTGCGGCCACTCCCGCTCTCTGTCGCGTAGGTGAACGGCTCAATGCTCTCGCGGAACCTTCCCGCTCGAGTGCTGGCGTCTTGGTTCGTATCGAGGATTTGGAACATGTGGGTCAGATCAGGTTCTACATGCGAGCACGACACGAAGATCTCACGACCGTTGTACTCCATCACGAGCATGCCGTTCGCGTTCGTCTTGTAGTTGAGGCCTAGCATGCGCTTGCAGCTCGTGAGAAAGTGGCGCGCGTGCTCGAACAGCAAGAAACCGATGTGGTCGGCGCACAGCATGGCACGGATGATCTCTGTCCGCATCGCGAGGCACCGAAAGACCTCGCTGGACGGAAACGGGACGTGGAGGTAAAGTGTCACGAGCGCGCTGCGCAGTCGGCGCAGCAGGTAGGATGGCATCATGAGGAAGTAAAAGTCCTGGACCCAGATGAGGTCGCCGTCGTGGTAGTTCTCCACGACCCGGCGCGCGAACGTGCGGTTGACGCTGCAGTAGTCCGCCCAGCACGTGTCCTGGGCAGCCGGGTTCCACGACGCCGGGTCGCACCAGCAGCTCTGAGAGACGAACTCGCCACTGCTCGACCGCTGCGTCTTGAACATCCGCCGCTGCTGCTGCTGTTGCCGCCGCTGTTGCTTTTCCTGAGCGCCCGCGTCCGACTGCGCGTCCGCTTCGTCCAGTGCGAGTGGTGCCGCGTTGTACACGTCGACGACGTTGTGGAAGATGGGCCAGAGCATGCCCTTGCAGAAGCCCTGGAAGTAGTTGTGCGCCACGGTCGGGTCCAGGAAGACTGGCACGCAGCGGAACGCCTCAAGCTGTTTCTCGACCGCGGCTTCCTCCTCCTTGGGAACGAACACCTCGGGACAGCCCACGAAGAGCGGCTGGTACTTGCTCGCGTCGCCCACGAGCGTGCGGTAGAACATGGCAGTCGCCGTCGAGTTCCACTCGACCTCCCACCCCGAGTCGTCCGCGCGCCGTGAGAAGAGCACGGGCAGCACATTCACCACGACCAGCACTATTGTGCGCTTGGGCGGAAGCGGCGGCGGAGAAAGCGCCGGCGCGCGCATGGCTTGCATGCGGGCAGTAGCGAACGGCGGAAGAATCGACGTGATGCAAAGGTGATTTCGAAACGACGAGTTGTTGGAACTCGGACGTAACGTTGCGCAGGCGCAACGTAAAGCTGGATTGCGCAACATTGTAGCTTCAATGCGGCTCGACAGCTAGGTACCGACGACGGCGGCGGTGGCGGCGGACATGGGGAACGCGTGCTGCGGCGCGGGGGACGGCGATCGGCGGCGGCGCCTGGCGCTGCTGAGGGACGGCTGCGAGTTCAAGAAGAAGAGCGTCTTCCTGGGCGTGCTCAGCCGCTCGGAGCGCGTACATCTCCAGCTCAACGACGGCGGCACACGGTGCGACTGAGGGCGGCCGCAGCGCGCGGCGAGGTCTCGGCTCGGATTGACCGCGCATTCGTGGTCAGGCTACTGTGGCGACCGCTCCCTGGCCCGGGAAAGACGGAAGAGCTGCCGCTGTACCGCGTTGCACGTGTGTGCCCCGCGGGTCGGTCTTCCTACAGCCTAGACGGGCGGCGGTGGGATGGAGCAATGACAGCCCGGCGATAACCGCCTGCTCCTTCCTGCTCCTTCTCGCAGGGCCGCTGGAGTTCGTCCTGCTGAGTCTGAGTGGCCAAAAGCTGCTCGAGCTGACAGCCGAATCGCCGGCAGTCCGCGAGCTGTGGCTTCAGACGCTTGAGGAGCTGTGTGTGAGCGACTCGTCATCGCGCACGAGCACGACGGACGCGTCGGACGCGGATGAACTCGCGCGCCAAGAAGACAGGCAGAAGGAGGTGCGTGCGCCGACGAGCACGACGTGGGCACGACCAATGCTCTAATGCACTCGTGGATGGGAGTAGAAGTACTGGAAGGACCGCGCGGGAGAGGTGGAGCAGCGGCGACTGGACGCGGAGGCGCGCAAGAAGAAGCTCGGGTTAGTCGGCATGAAGTACACGGCGCAGGCGATGGCAAGGCGGTGAGTCCGTTGAGAGAATAGAGCAATCTGGGTTGCTTCTTTTTGTCAGTGATGGGTAATGTCCGCCGGCTCGAGCGCCAGCGAACGGAGGAGGGTGGCGTCCACTACTAAAGCGTGTGGTGGAACGAGTCGGCGATCTCGAGCATGGCAGTCGTGTCGAGCGTCGGACCGGACACGGGGCCGATGGCGCTGAGCACCGCTGCCTTGGACACCGCCCCGACCGGGATCGCCGCGCGCATCTCGGCACCGAAGAACGGGATGTACGAGACCGCAGTCGACAGCGCGCCGAGATCACGCGCCGCCAGCGACATTGGCGCGCCGATCAGCTGCAGCGGGATGCTGGCGTTCTTGACACGGCGCCAGCCGTAGATGAATCCCGGGCGAAGTGACACGCCCGTCGTAGGGAACCTGCCACAAAGCGTGAGCTTCCATTAGCACCAGCGAGAGCGGCGAGCGCATCGCTCGATGATTTCGCCTCACCTGGCAGTGACCGCGGCCTCGGCGCGCTCCTTGCCATTGTAGTAGCCAAACATGGGCGACCAGGACGGGATGTACGCGCCGACGCGCGAGTTGGACACGAAAACGAACCGCTCAACGCCCGCCTTCTGCGCCGCACGCGCGGCCACGATCGTCGCGTCCCCGCACAGGCGCTGCATCACGTCGTTCGGCCCGAACGCGCCGACGGTCGAGACTATCCGTGCATACACCAGCAGGGCAGGGCGGTTAGAGCGTCTCCCACCTCCAGCGCCATTAGCTGGGAGACGACTCACTGACGCCCGTGACGCCCTTCACGGCCTCGTCCAAGTCGTCCGAATCGAACACATCTCCTCGCATCCACTCGACCTCGTCGACCCAGGGCACGTCGCGCCACTGCGGCATGCCGCTGGGCGAGAGCGAGCGCACCGCGATGCCCTTCTGCACCGCGCGCTGCAGGATGTTACTGCCTACGAACCCGCTGCCGCCCAGCACCAGCAAGCGGTGCTTGTCCGTCTCGTACGCCGCGGCCGCCGCCGCGCGCATCATCGCCGCGGTCGTCGCTCGCATGCCACTGACCCCGGAGCTGTCGATCGGTCTGCCCGTCGACCTGAAGAGCTCTTGGATCTGGTTCAAGTTGGCGTTTTTGTGGGTGATATACACTCGCTCTATACTATACCCGGTTGACGCGCCACATTTGTATGCCGAAAGCATACACTGTACGGTTACCAGATCTCTGTGACAGAGAGCTTCAATGTGGAGGCGAACCGTCGCGAAGTGTGAACGGCAGCGCCTGAGCACTGAGCGCGACGCCTCGCAGCGACGCCAAAGCAGGAGGAAACGGCCTAAGCAGCAGCAGGGAGGAGGAATGGTGCGTGCCTCTGGGATGGACATGCGCAGAGGGTGGGCTCTCACCGCTCTCGCTGCCTCTATGGTCTGGTGCGTGGTCTAGGCGAGCAACATGTCAGCGGCGGCATTTGCGCGCTCGCGCGCGGCACTGCGTCGTAAACCACGGTCGGTCAAGAAGGTGAGGCGTGTGCGGAATGCTGTGAGTACGTGCATGATTTGCAGAACCCTCAGTCGTGGCCGTCGTGTGGCTGTAGGCGTTGGACGACGAAGATCTGGAAGAGATCAAGGAGGCGTTCCACCTGTTCGATACGGACGGCAGCGGCACGATCGACGTGCGCGAGCTCAAGGCAGCCATGCGCGCGCTGGGCTTCCAGGTCAAGAAGGCTGAGATTCGCCAGATGATCGCCGACATCGATAAGGACGAGTCCGGGACCATCAACCTGGACGAGTTCATCGAGATGATGACTGGCAAGATGGTATGGCAGCGATACACGGCTGTAGGTGGCCTCAGCCAGCAGAGAACTGACGTGGAGAGCGAGGGTTGATGGTGTCATTTGCTACAGAACTCGAGGGACTCACGAGAGGAGATCATGAAGATCTTCCGGCTATTCGACGACGACAACACGGGCAAGATCTCATTCCGTAACCTCAAACGCGTGTGCACGGAGCTGGGAGAGAACCTGACGGACGAGGAGATGCAGGAGATGATTGACGAGGCCGACCGCGACGGCGATGGCCTCATCAACGAGGAGGAGTTCTTCCGCGTCATGAAGAAGCGTTCGGGCAATCCCCTCGACGATTTGGACAGCGACGACGACTAGCGTGTCGTGTCGACTGGCGCAGTATGCACGAAAACAGGCATATCGGGCTCCACTTCTATTCATCAAAGCTATACGAAAGAGCTCTGCTCGTGATCTGCACTCTCCTTCAGCTCCATCGCTCTGCCTACTATCGAGTACAGCGCACCTCCGAGCCGTCTCTCCAGTCGGACGGACTGCAAGATCTCTTGAACACTGCGCTTGATAACCCGCGAACCAGGCGTAGCTTGTGGCTCAAAGCTCGCGAGATCCTCAACTACTCTGGTTGTAGATTCGTTCAGATGCGCAGCAGATCTAGATGCAGCACTGCTCACAACCATATTGAGACGGACGCGCAGAGTCATATCTGTCGACTCGAAGACGCCACCCCACATGCCATCATCACTTGGTTGTCCCGCAGCTGGTGTTGGGTACTGCCATACCTCACTCTCCTCCATTCCCAGGAACTGTTCCTCAAGGTGCTCGCGGATACTCATCACAGGCTTCACCAATGGTATCTCGCAGTCGTGAAACCCAGGTGAGGCTGGCATTTGAAGCTGTCCAACAGCCTCCCGGCGCTTACGACCCCAGCTGTCGCGTGAATACACGCCAAACTTCAGGTTTAGGCGGTTCAGACACTCTTCTCCGCTGCCGTCCTCGTTTTCAGCGGCACTTGATTGGTTGCTGTCGCTCTTTCGGATAATTTGCTGCACGTGAAAAACAGTATGGCATCCAAATGCGGCGATAGAAGCGCCTCGTTCAGAGGCAAACGCGCGTCGAGGAACGCAAAGTGGCGACCGGCGCGGTTGAGACGAGTGGGAGCCAAGCTTTTTACCTCTTGGTGTCGATGGAATAGGGTTCGAGTCTTCCATCACGCGCCATTGCACTCGACCACGCCGTCGACTGTGCTTCGCAACAAGCACGTACTCGACGCCAATCGGGTCTTTGGAGCGCGAGTTCTTCACCGACGCGATCTCGCATGAAATGCTCAGCTGTTTTTCAATACCACATTTGGTTCTGTGGCCCACTAGAGAGCGAGGCGGAGCTGCCTTGTGCTGCTGCTTCTGCCACTGCTCCACTGCTTCTACGTCATCCATCCGCTCTCTTAACATCAGTTCTCGAGCAGCACGCTCATGCTTCACCGACTCAATCGGCTGTAAGTCGCTCGCGTTATCGAGCGCAACTTCGTACCGCGCACCGCTGGCAGATATGAACTGGTATGTTGATAGCATGGCACCCTTTAGAGCACGGTCTGGATCGCTCTCGAAGTTGCCAATCGGAATGGAGAAGCCGGGTGTCGAATACAGCAGTCCCGAGTGAACGTTGTATCGCAGCGTCATGAGGAGAATCTCCTCATTCCCTTCAATTCGAGCGCCAATGTGCATCTCGCGGACGGCCACACCTTCCTCACGTAGAATCTGCCGACGCACGCGCTCGCGATTCCGCGAACCCAACGTGCCTGAAACGAGGGAAGCGCTGTCTCCCACCCACCTCGCCGGTGGTGGCACAGATGTTTCAGAGCCTGAGAAGGACATTATCACCTCTCGATTGTCCTGGTCTCGACTGATTTCCTTCACGTGGTCGATGCGCAGGCTGATGGCAACAGAAAACGGTCAATATAGTCCAAGTGAAGGATATGTTCAGTCTCATGGAGTCCTACCTCGTCGAGGGCGGCCACCATTCTTGCCAGCGGAAGCAATGCGTCCACGTCGTTCCAATTGGCACAGCCACTTCGCGAGCCTTCTCGTCATGGTTATTGTTGCCTTCAGCGACTCCCTCGGCGCCAGAAATCTGCATTCAAGTGGATTCATCGATGGTGCCTCTGTCTTAGTACCTCCTCGGCCAATTAATCTCCTGGATGTTCGTATCCCTCACCTTTCGTAGCGTCACGAGCACGCGCAAGTTCTCGATCGGATCGCGGGTATGGTAGTATTGTGTCATGACCATGGCGTCGCGGTCAATGGCAACGCAGAAGTGGAGGGAGTGCCTCTAGAAGCGGCGCGGACCGTTTCGCCACTCGAGTGAGAGCTCGTTTCATCGCAGAGCGGCGATTCGCAACGGCAGTGCGCGCGGCGGTTCGACTGCATCCGTTGTCTGTAGTCAGTCCACCCTGTGTTTTCATCGCATCGACCGGTGTCATTGAGCTACTCGCTGCAGGGAGCCCTCACAGACGCCATTACAAGTGACTCGCGGCGGAATCTTCGACCTCGTCAAGAACAAACGATCATGCTCGAGAGAGGTAACGATTCGTATGGAATGCGCTGAAGTGAAAGTCCACGCACTAATAACAAGCGGACGGTGCCTCTCTCCCCCCAGCCACCGATCGAGTATTCATGAGTGAGGATCACACGGACCAGGTCAACGATGACGCCTACTCGGTCGAGTACGTATCTGACTTTTCATTCGCAATGAGAGTCCAAGTGTTCACACTCAGTGCGCTAGCGTAGGAGTACGCTCGGGAGTCCGGAACCGGAACGTGACATCCTGGTAAGCAGAACACGCGTCTGAGCGCTCGTGGAAGTATTACTCTCGGTTAGTTAACTCTCGTGATACCTTGGGTCGTGTAGATTGACACCGAGTCCTTGCGAGCCAAGCATGCTCAGCAAGTGAGTCAGCGTGCACAGCAGTTGAGCCGCTTCCACGACCACGTCTGCCAGCGAGTAACTGCGCGCGCGAAGCAGCAGCAGCTCGAGAGCGCGCGGTCCGCAAAGCTTCTCGTACGATCGCAACTGCTTCTCGACGGACGTCTCCTAGGAGCTGACCAGTGACGATGGCTGTGGAATGTGTCAGAGCGATAAGTGTGCGCGACTTGTGCTGCCAGTGACAAAGGCGCTGGTCGAATCGCGCGATAGCAGCAAGAGTCAGAGAGGGAACCAGCGTGACGTTGCTCCTCAAGCGTGGACAAGACATTCGCGTGTGACTGGGGTCATAAAGAAGAGAGCTGTGGTGATGGATGAGGTGAGTACGAGGTTGCGGCGGCGTCAGATGATGCTCGGAACCGCCACTGATCACGTGTTGGTTGTTTCTGTGCTGCCGGTGAGGGGTATACAGGACTCCATGTTGTTTGCCGAGGCCGAGAAGGTTCGTATTCAATCGGATCCCTCATCTTTGTGATGACAGCCGAGACTTACAAGCTCCTCGATCCCTGCGCCTTCGTAGTTGCTCCGACGAGAAGCGCAGATGCGCAGCCTACTGCTGCAATCAGTGGAGATTCGTCGCCAATCGCGCGATCTCACCTTTCACGATCAATGTGCCAACGATTCCGGTGCCTCAAGCAGTGATTACGAGGCTGGCGCCATACCTCCGGAGCAGGTATATCCGATGAATGCGTTACTCATGAGTTCGTCTGCTGACTCGCAGCTCATCGTAATCGTAGCGCGCCACAATGTACGCAGCCGTCCGCCGAGAGTACATGGCTGCGGAGCGGGCGAGAGCCAAAGGCGCCACAGTGCGTCACGCGGGGAAGAAAGTGCAGGCAGCAGGGCGAAAGGAAGTGGTTCCTAACTGCGCCAAGAAACCACCGGCGTCGCGCGAGATGGATCAAAATGGCGGACGCTCCGACCGATGCCGCGTTCGCAGGTGCGTCACTATCATCCCTGTGCCAATACGCAGGATAGCTAACTGTTGTGGTGCTGTCCATCAGAATCAACGTGTCGTCCGGCGGTGGAATCCGAGTCCACCGTCACGTTCCGGCGTCGTCCACCCCGTGGAGGTACGCGTAGATCCGCATCAACTCATCGGCGATCGGCTATTCGAGCTCACGTCACGCTCTCGACATGCGAGCTAGGTCCAAGACGACCAACATCTCGATGCACCCAACGCCCAGTCCCCTCCGTCAGGAACAGAGCCGTTTCCTTGACGCTCTCCAGAGGCAAGTCGGCGCTCCAGCGCTTTGTTCGTGCTCTGGTCGTGCGAGCGTCGGCAGAGGACCGGGTGCTTCGCCGTTGCAGAGCTCCCGGCAGCCTGGAGTCTGTGCCAACAACTGCGCGCTGTACAACCAGCCGAAGAAGCGAGGAAAGCTGCTGGCAGGCGTCTGCGACCAGCGGCAGTAGCGACCCATCGCCCCGCTCGCGACCTGCTGCTGTAAGACCGGATGCTCGGCTAATCAATACTTCGCGCGCAACGATGGCATCTACACCGTCATGATGACTTCTCCGTCCTCCTCGTGCGCGACGACGGTGCTCTCCGTGCCTGACCACAAGCCGCTCCACACCGCTCGCCACGGCTCACCCGCGCCAGCGTCCGTGCTCAGATTGCGCTGAGATCGCGGCGTCCAGGCGTCCAGTTTGAGCGACTGCACGCTAGGATCTGCAGTTGTTTGTGCGCGGTCTTCCTCCTCCTCTGGACCGTAGTCTTGGTCGAAGGACGGCGCTCCTGCGTGTCCGTTACTCTGATTAGCTGAAGAGGACGGCTCCACGTCTCCATTCGCCACCGTCGGCGCCTGCCGAGGCAAAACACTCTGGTTAGCGCATCATTCCCCGATTGAGAGGCGAGAGACGCTGGAGGGCACGCGAGCCGAACCTGCTGCGCGTCGCACATGCGGCGGATCTGCGTCTTGAGGTCGGCGATCTGCTCCTGCTGCACGCCAATATAGTCGTTTGCGTCGCCAAGCTGTCGCTCGACCATCGTCTTCTCTTCGCGTAGCTTGCGGACGTACTCAAGCATCACGCGCTCCTCACCGAGCTTCTGGATCTCCTGCGCCTCAACGACCAAGTCCTCGATGGTCTTCTTCAGTTGGTTGATGAGCAGGTCCTTCTCTTCGAGCTGCAGCCGCAGCTTGCTGACCTGTACCGCGAGCTCGTCCGCGGCTTCGTCGTGCTTTCTGCGCGGAGATCCCTCCTTTGCTTGCACATCGAGATGCTTGTCGCGGTCAGCAAGGCGGTCGCTCGCCTCGACACTCGTGGGGTCGCTGTCGGAGATCTCGGCCGCGTCCTTCCTGTTACCACCAGCATTACTACTAGACGCCTCGGCGTAATTACCGTCGCCAGTGGCCCCTCTCAGCGCTGCGCGACCCAGCAGCTCGGCGATCTCAGACGACGAGGTCAGCTCTGCCGCCGTCTTGCCAGCGCTAAAGGCCTTCTCCCCGCGGATCCCCAGGTTCGCGCCGGCGTCCAGCAGCAGCCGCACACACTGCACCTGCTCACTGTGCGCTGCAAGGTGAAGCGGTGTGGCGCCGTCGCCGTTGCGTCGGTCGACGAGTGCCTGCTCCTGCACATCGCGGCGCTGCAATAGGGCGGCGAGTACGTCGACGGCCTGGCACGAGACCGCCCAGTGCAGCAGGCTGCTGCTGGACGCACCGTCCGTCACAGCCACGTCGACGCCCGCGGCAAGCATCTGCGCGACGCCCGCGGCGTTGTTGGCGGCCACCTGCTGGATAAGGAACTGGTGGAAGACCATGACGAGATCCGCAGCCTGCAGCTCCTGCGCCAGCGCGTACGCCGAGCGCTTGCGCCGCTTGGCGGCGGAGCCACGTCGCTGCGCGGGGGACGCGCGATCCTCGCGGCTCTCGACGTCTGGGGGGAACCCGGCGGCCAGGAGCACGCGCAGCGCGTCCGTCTTGCCGTTGGCGACCGCCACGTGCAGCGGCGAGCGGCCCGTGACCGGGTCCACGACAGCCGCCAGGTCGATCCGCCCGCGACCGTGGTCTGCCAGCGCTTTGATCACATCGGACCGGCCGTACTCGGCGGCTAGGAAGAACCCGTCGCTCGCCTCCTGCAGCGCCTCGGCCGTCGCGGCGTCCCCCATTCTCGCCAACACCCGGGAGCGATGGTGCGATCGTCGAACTGCGGCAGGCAGACCGCCACTGTTCAGCTGCTGATTGGGTGAAAAAGATGATAGCGCTGGATTTTGACTAATGAAAAAGCGGAGGAGCAGGAGCAGAGGGATCGTGTTGAAGTGGCAAGCGCCTTCGCGCTCGCGCTCGCGCTTTCCTCCCTTCTCTCTCTGAGCGCGGCTTGCACGGATAACTTACAGCGAAAGAAAGCGCTCGGGGGATCGCGCATCAGCTTGTTTGCGGTCTCCGCCGTGTCGACTCGGCACGGCTCATCATCGTCAAGTGGACGAACGAGCTGTAGCCGCCTCGGACGGTTCGGTCGAGTGCCGACTCGACTCGGCTCGGAGCTGCCTTAGCGCCGTTTCAGCAGCTCAAACACGAGCTCCACGTTCGTGCGGCCCATCTCCTCGAACGCAGTCGTCTTGGTCACCGAGTCGAAGTTGCTCAGCATGAATGAGATGCACTGGTCGCGCAGCGCCGTGGCGTTGTGCAGGTCGGCAGCGTGCAGGATGCTCGCGGCGTTCTCGACGCACAGCGAGCCGAGCATCTTGCTCTCGCAGATGCGCTTCAGGCGGTCAACGCCGTACTGCGAGCAGACATCGACACGGCTCGTAAGTAGCGGCACATCGCAGTGTGGCGACGCGTTTTCGCAGTCACGCACCCGATCAGCGACGACAAACAGCTCCATCGCGACCTCCACCGATACGTCGAGGTAATCACTGTACAGATACTCGAGGAACGAGAGAAAGATCGGACGGCGCACATCCGTGATCTCGATCTCGCGGGCCCGACTCTCGAGCATCTGCAGCAGCCACAGCTCTTGATTAGACCAGGATCTCCTTGCATCGAGCAGATGAGTTCGTGGCAGCATCGATGCAACGTACCTTTCCGGTCAGCATGGCCTTGAAGTAGTTGCAGCGGATGCACAGGATCTTGTGTCCGTACACAGGGATGCCCTCGACTGTTTCGCGCATGGCAGTGGGGATCAGCGACCACCGGTGGCGGTTTGACGCGGGCGGACCAACGCGCTCGTACCAACAAACGTCACGTCGCTCAGCACTTCGGTGTTCACGAGCGCGCGCAGGTCGGTGATGAGTGTGCTTTCAGGAATGTCCAACTCAAGCGCCTCGTCGCCGAAGCGGAACTGCTTGAAGTCGTTGAGG
Source organism: Phytopythium kandeliae (assembly GCA_023338135.1). Taxonomy (NCBI): domain Eukaryota; phylum Oomycota; class Peronosporomycetes; order Pythiales; family Pythiaceae; genus Phytopythium; species Phytopythium kandeliae. The sequence continues at coordinate 3,926 of JAADYC010000663.1, read as the reverse complement.
CGGTTGCTGCCGTCGTACCCGCCGAAGACGATTAGGCTGCCGTCGTACACGCTGCCGACATGGCAAAACCTCTGACCAGGAGGCTGTCCGTTGAACTGGACTGGCTGCCAACTGTTCGAGTCTGCAGCGAGAGTCCATCAAGGCGCAATCGTATAACGTCAGCCAGGTGTGGCGCGGCCTGCCGACCAGTTCACGAGAGAAGACGGCAGCCTACCCAGATTAAGTTCGTAGAAGTCGTTGACGGCAGTGCCAGTGCTCCCCCCGAAGATGTACATCGAGTTCGAGTGAATGACGGCGACGTGGCTGTCGCGTGCGATCGGCGCGGGTCCATCAGTCGCCAGCGACGACCACGACCGCAGGTCTACAAGTGAAGGGAGAGCGGTGTTAGACTTCCGAGCTAGCAAGCTGGGTGCCTGATGCAATGTCGCGGCTCTCTAACTCACCGAAATTGAACACGTGCACGTCGTTCAGGTGGCGGGAGCCGTCGTGTCCACCGAAGAGGACACAGCAATGCTTGTGCACCACCAGGGAGGATCGGTACCTGGCCGTCGCGACTCGAGACTTATGTCACACTCGGCTTCCGAAACGACAACGCCGTCTACGGTGTCACCTACCGTGCTCGCGGCACCCTGCCGGTCGCCGCCACCAGCGTCCATGTTCCCGCCTCTGCCCGCCATGCCAAGCCGCAACTTGCGTGAGTGCGCGCGGGACGGGATGGGGTATTCAACCAGGCTACGCACCGAAGTTGAACTCGTGGAAGTCGTTGCGGTAGCTACCGTCGTATCCGCCGAAGCAGAACATGGACGACTCTGTAGCCGCAGTGGAGCGTGCAGCAGCCTCAGACACGACAGCCTCCAGAACGAGACTGCAGTTAGGGACGGGGACGTACCATACACGACAGCAGCGTGGCTGTGCCTCGGACTCGGCGGTAGGCCGGCGTTCACGATGACTGGGCTCCACCTCTGCGTGACTGTGAATGCATCCGCGCAGCGGTTAGCGGCGATCATACCACGCGCGCGCGCGGCTGCTCCCAGACGACGCCCGCGGCTTACGGAAGCTGTACTCGAGGAAGTCGTTCACGCGCGAGCTGCCGTCAAAGCCCGCGAACACAAAGAACGAGTCGCGGTAGACCACGGCAACGTGGCGGTCGCGCGGGCTAGGCGGAGACCCGAGCGCCGGCACGACGCCCCATTGCTTGCGATTGAAGTCGAACTCGTAGAAGTCGTTGATGCGGTTAGACCCGTCGTAGCCTGTGCCAACACGACGCACGCCGGTCAGAGCCGCGCGCCAAGGAGCAGGAGTGCGCGCGGGTCGGCGGCAACCGACCGCCGAAGATGTACAAGGCGTCCTGGCGGATCGCGCACACGTGCAGCGAGCGGTGGCACGGCGCCGCCGACGGGTTCTCGCACGGGACGGAGACCCACGCGCGTGCGGGCGGACGATGGCCACCGCCACCGCCGCTACGAGTCGCCATGGGCCGCGGTCTCCGGAGCCAGCAGCGAGCGCGCAGCCAGCCGAACGACGCGCGGGCGAGCGAATGAGAAAGTCGCCTGGCCGCCTGCTCGCCCGGCCGGTCCGCAGTTCTCACGGAAGCTTCCACTTTCGAGCTTTCGGAATGACTTCAATTGACCGACATTCTATGACGCCACTCCAGTCTGGAAGTCGAGCGCTCGCTCCCGCCGCTGCTCACACCGATCTCGAGCGCGGCGGACGCATCAGCGGATCGACTCTCCCGCTTTGGAAGACCATGGACAGCGAGGACGTAGTACTCGAGGAGGAACACCACGTGTGTATCGGCGAGAACGCGCTCGTCGCGTCGCTCTCTTTCGCTGTCTTCTGGATCAACTTCGTCGTCGCGCGGCGACTCTCCTCGCGCCTCGTGCCCGAGTTCCACGCCTTCATACCCGGGCAGAACGCGGACTGGTGCTCTCAGTATGTAAGCATCGTGCGAGCTCGCGAGTCAGCGCTGCGACCAGACACAGCGTGAGGGGGTGAGAGGTTAACTGTGGCGATGCGTACACGCGCGTGAAGTGAGCAGCGTTAAATTGATCTCCATACAATAGTAGTCAACGTCGGCATCGCGTACGCGCTCACGGACACCAATTAGGACGACTACTTCCTGCCGCTGAGCTCGATTCGCTCGTTCAGCCTCGTCGTCTCCATCGGTACGTCGCGTCCATCGCCAGCCGTGTCCCCGCGACGCACTACCGCTCGTCGAGTTTGGCACGGCGCCACCAAGTCTTCCGCTGCGACTCGCGCGGTTTGATTCGCGCCGCGCAGATGTGTGCGTAGAGCATGACGAGGCCGCGCACGTGTGACCGCAGCGCCGGCGACTGGCAGTGTTTAGATGCGCACAAGCGACCCTCTAGGCTCTATGAGCAGTCTCCGTTGCACACTCGAGGCCACGGCAGCGTCGCATGCACCGTCGTCCACAGGAATCGCGCCGCTGCTCGGACTGGACAGAGAGCAGTCCGCACCGCCAGTGGAGTGGATCGACCGCTCGACGCGGGCCGAATCGGAGCGGGCGAGGGTGGCGACACCCGCCGAGCCACCTCGCCGCAGTCCCACATCGGCAATGCCAAGTCATCGTGGCCTTCGATGTCTTGCTGTTGGCGGACTGCAGCTGCTGTCTCATCACTGTCGACCCCGAGGTGCGTCTCCCGGACCATCGCCACGTTGAGGGTGTCGACCCCGCGTGCACCAGGGAAGAGGATGGCGGTGACGCGATAGGAGAGCCCACACGCGTTGAATAATCCGACGGTGGTGTGTCTGAGCATGCGTGCCACCAGATCGTTGATGGACGCGAGCATGTGGCGGTGGTGATCATTGGTTGCCTGGACCCGGCGCAGGACATCTACGTGATGTAGTAAGTTGCTAGCGCACCTAGCGGCGTATCCACAACGGCCTCAACCAGACGACGGAGGCCTCAGGATGCTGGCTCTAGATTCGCGGCTCACACTGGTCTCCCCGTTGAGCTCTTGCCCTATTCAGACCGGGTTGTATCCGGATGTTGCGCACCTTTAGGATCGGGCAACACGTGTGGTAGCTACGAACAAAGCCACCACACCAACACACAGAATAAACGACACACAACCTGTAGCCCCGCTAAAGAGTGGCAGCAAACGCTCTCGCGCAGTATACAGACCGCTGGGGTGTGTTATCCCCCAGCTAGGTAGTCGACATTAGCTCTTGGCTGACACAAATAGCACACACACGGCCTCTCGCGTCTCCTTGTTCTCTTGGTCCGCTGTGGTGATCTCCTGGGAGGCTCTTTCGCTTTCCCAGACTGACCACGGCGCCTGTCAATCGACGTCCACGCTACTTACCCCGTGGACGCTCGACGCTTGCTTGCGATTTGGGAGAGTCCGCTTTGTTTCAGTTTAGCTCGGTGCTACGCCTTTCCCTGCATCTTTTATCTGCAACTTACAAATGTCAAGTATAAATCCTATCCTCGCGCTAGCTATCACCGGCAGCTCCCTTCCACAGCCAGTCGCCTTCTTCTCTCGCGATCCTTGACTACAACAAGTCGCTGACTGCTGTATGCCTGTGACCGTTCACCTTGGATCTCTCCTTGGTCAGCGCTTCGATCACCGACCCTTCACTGTGTGGTCAGCTAGGCTTCGATTAGGTGCAACTCCCGTCGAAGTACGCATCTCACTGAAGTCCGAAGCGCGCTTTTGCTTTCGCGCCGCAAACTCACTTTCCGTGCCTTATTATTGGCTTGAGCTAAGTGCGGGGCGTCTTCGATCCAACAATGGTCTCACTCCAATAGCGAGCCTACTTTCTGCAAAGCTCCCCCAAGTTTGGACTGACTGCCCAGCTGAGCACCCGTCTTGTGCCCCTTGCTCTGCTACGTTTTCTCTGCGGCGAGCGTCCAGAGCGAACCGAAGGACGCGCGCGCGAGCAAGCGAATGCGAAAGTTGCCC
>JAADYC010000662.1:0-15531 GCA_023338135.1 Phytopythium kandeliae | reverse complement strand
TTGTGCTGCGCCGCTTGCACCTACCGAGTGCGCCGCTTCGTTCACGCCTCCTGCTCCTCGGTGCAGCCTTCAATCGTCAGTTCTCTCTCGCCTCACGCATCGCCTACAGCAAGCGTAGCCAGCTGACGGAGCTTGAGACCGAGTTTCACGTCCGCGTCGTGCTCAATGTGGAACTGCGTCGCCAGCTTCGCCAGCCCAGCGTGCGGGTAGAAAACACTGAGCGCCGCGGCGGACGAGTCCGGCGCACTGCTTGGTTTTGCAGAGTGGGGTAAGAAGCAGCAGCCGATAGACTCGCGTGCTTTGACCTCGGATTCGCGATGAACTCTCACTGGAACGCGATCTGGATTTCTCTCCGTGTCAAGAAGCTACTTCTCCGCCATCCACATCCAAAAAGCCACCGCGCCAGCGTCAATTAATCGCTCACATCTCATTGTCCGTCTCGATACCTCTCGAGATTTCAGCTGTTGACAGAAATGGCGGAGATATTCTCTCATCGCGGTGCACGATGTGCTCGCTTGGTACTGCTTGCCTTCGTTGCCTGTCTCGCCGCAATACCAACGCCATGCTCGGCTGGTCGTGTGTTCTTTCGCAACACTACTTGGGAGAAGTCGGTGGCTATTGGTCCTGCGCAGTGCTGCTACTCGATGCCGTGCTACATCTCGAAAGCCATCAGAATCAAGTGGGAACTACCAGACGGCGCTAACATCGCGTTCTTCGAGGAAGTCAGATGTCAAGGCAGGCACGGGTGGGTCGTCCCTAGCCACGACGACACCCGGCTGTTCACGAGCAGGACCAACTTCACTCTCGCATCCATGATGCTGTGGGACTCGAGCGTTTATCTAACTCGCGGGATCATCAACCAATGCGAGATCGACGAGGCGTCGTGAGCTCGCCGACACACACACCTGCCACAGGCGAATCGACAGACGTCGCGCAACTCCAACGAGTGCCACTCGGAAGGTTCTCATGCTCGGCATCACATCTTCACAGCATGGTTGCCGCTGACTGTATCGCCGCTGTCAGCAATGCACGCACGTCAGTCCAAGCGATCGACCGAGAGAACAAAGCGCAGCGCATTGTATTGCTGTAACACGCGGGTGGATGCTCGTGGATTGATCGTCCAATTACAGCGCCACGTCCGCGCCGAGGAAGGCTCCAAGTGCCAAGCGAGCAACACCATGCCGCCAAATGCCACTCGCCCTCCCCAGCTCGGACACTGAGCGCGCTAGTACTCCTTCAGCGTTAGTCGGGGAACGATGTTCATCGCCTGCAGCTCCTGGAACAGCAGCTTGCACGCGTACGGGATGCGGATGCTCACGACGTTCTCCTCCGACTTGCAGTACTGGCACCAGCCCTGATACCCGAGCATGCGGCAACCCTGGCACACGTCCGCGCTGAACGCGTCGCTCGAAATCATGAGTCGCTCCATCAGCAGCATGCTGGCGCCGTAGCCAATCAGACAGTCGCGCTCCATCTCACCGAGACGCAGACCTCCGTCGCGCGAGCGACCCTCTGTCGGCTGCCGGGTGAGCACTGCACGAGGTCCGCGCGCGCGCGCGTGCATCTTGTCCATGACCATGTGCTTGAGCTTCTGGTAGTAGATCGGACCCATGAAAATATAGCACAGGATCGGCTCGCCAGTGATGCCCGACGTCAGGTAGTCCTTGCCGGCGTAGTTGAAGCCGTTCTCGACTAGCTCGCGCGAGCAGTCGAGCACGTGGTCGGCCGTGCCGTACTTCTCCCCGAACGCCGTGCCGTAAGCGCGGCGGCCGGTTAGCACGCCGGCCTTACCTGCGATGAGCTCGATCATCTTGCCGACTGTCATGCGCGACGGGAACCCGTGCGGGTTCATGATGAGGTCGGGACAGATGCCTTGGTCGTTGAACGGCATGTCTTCTTGGTTGCGGATCGTGCCGCACACACCCTTCTGGCCGTGGCGGCTGCTGAACTTGTCGCCGATCTCGGGCCGGCGCGTCTGGCGGATCAGCACCTTGACCAGGAAGTGGTTGGCTTCCGAAGAAGTCAGCAGCACCTTGTCGACGTACGCGGGGATCGGACCCTTGTACGTCGTCGGAGCCGGTGAGTACGTCACGTCGAGCGGGTCGCGGCCGTCCACCGAGTCATTGAACTGCGACGGCTGCTCCTTGTTGATCATGATCGCGCCGTTCTGGACAATGCCACCGACGCGGCTAATGCCGTCCGCGTCCAGCGAGGCGTACTTGGCGTTACGGAACCCGAGGTTGCCGGACGACGACATCAAGTTGTCGAAGTCCGGTGGCCCGACGATGCGGTCGTACGACCCGTTCGAGTACTTCTTGATCATCGTCTGGTACTTCTTGAACACCATGCAACGACCGAAGCCGCGGTCCAGCGACGCCTTGTTGAGCACGATAGCATCTTCAATGTCGTAGCCCGAGTAGCTCATGACCGCCACCATCGCGTTCTGGCCAGCAGGCACGCGGTCGAAGTTCACGAGATCGAGCACGCGCGTCTTCACCATCGGCATCTGCGGATACACCATCGTGTACAGCAGTGTGTCGATGCGCTCGAACTGGTTCATCGCGATGGTTCCGATCGCCTGCTTCCCCATGGCGCACTGGTACGTGTTGCGCGGCGACTGGTTGTGGTGCGGGTACGGGATCAGTCCCGACACGACGCCCAAAATCGTCACAGGGTCGATTTCCAGATGCGTCGTCCGCTCGCCGATCTCGCTCTCGTGCAGCGCCACCAGGCAGTTGTTCTCTTCGTTTACATCAACATATTCTACACACCCTTCGACGATCAGGCTGCTCAGGTCGCGAACGCCTGCGCGCAGCTCGTCCAGGTGGCGCTGGGTCAGCCGCGTCCGGTGCGTGACGGGGTCGATCAGCAGCAATGGCCGACACACACGACCGCCGTCCGAGGCAATGTACACAACCCGCTGGACGTCGTGGATCATGACCGAGACGAACTCGCCGATCAGACCCGCGCGACGGATCCGACGCAGTCGCGTCACAAACGTGCGAGGGTCCACATGCGTTCCGATGATGACGCCGTTGAGGACGACCATGTAGTTCGACGCGTGGTTCAGCTCCTCTCCGGAGCACAGCGACACATCAGTGACGCCCAAGTCGAAGCACAGCCTCTTGATAGGGCCAACTTCTTCATCCGACGTCACGTGGCACAGCAGCGCCAGGTTCTTCACTAGACCGCACGCCTCGCCTTCTGGCGTATCGGCAGGACAGAGCATGCCCCACTGCGACGGCTGAAGCGAACGCGGACCCGACACCTTCCGCGTCTTCTCGAACTGCGACGAGATGCGCGTCATCATCCCAAGCGCCGACATATACGACAGACGCGACAGCACGTGCGTGACTCCCGCGCGATCCATTCGGAATCGCTTGAGCGTCCAGTTGCCCGTCGACAGTGCGTGGTAAAACCCCTGGGTGATGGTATCCGTCCGGATGCACTTGATAATATCAAACACAGACGCTCGGTTCGGCTTGCTCAGCACCATGTCAGCCTGCCGCTTGAGATCGCTGTTGAAGCGCTTGAACAGATCTTCGAAGAGAAGCGAAAGTAACTGACCAGCGAGTTCCAGGCGCTTGTTGCCGTAATAGTCCTTGTCGTCCAGGCGCGAGCGGTCCTTGTCCGTGAAGATGATGCGGCGCACAATATGTGCAACGTAGATGCTCTTGAGACGGAAATTGTAGTCTTCGCAGGGAACGTGGTTGAGTACGAGATTCGCGAGCGCTGAGCGCGCTGCGTCCGCCAGGTTCCGGTCCTGGCGCTGACTGCTGCCCCCGCGATGCCGCCCGCCCGTCGTGCCGAGCTTCGTCAGCGCGTTCATCTTGGATCCAATGTACTCGAGAGCCTGCTGCTGAGTGAACACCTTGAGGTCCGAGGCCTCCTCAAACGAAGACGTGAGCGCGTCTATCACGTCCGGCTCGCTGCCAATGAGCGACACGATCTCTTGGTCGCTTTCCATGCCCATTCCACGAAAGACAATGACGATCGGGATGTCGCTGCCGAACGAGTTCGACTTGAGGTACAGCCGCTGCTTGTTCAGGAAGATGTTGGTGCGCGACTTGCGCTCGTGTGTGGAGCTCGTGATGGACGCGCACACGTTCTGCTTGGCGTCCTCCTCGATGATCACGCGGTTCTTGGACAGCTGCTCGTGGATCAGCACGACCTTCTCGACGCCTTTGACGATGAAGTACCCGCCAGGGTCGTACGGGCACTCCTTGAGCTTGGCGAGCTGCTGCTCATTCTTGTCCGCAAGGATGCACTTGGCGCTCCGCAGCATAATGGGGATCCGCCCGATCAGCACCTTGTTGTTCGTGACGATCTTGTTCCCGCGGCGGTAGCGCACGCTCACATACACCGGCGCGGCGTACGTGCGGTCGCGCAGCCGGCACTGATGCGGCGTCACGGACGACGACACGAAGGCCTCCTCCTCGATGGACGGCGCGCCGATCTGGATGTCCGTGTACTGCAGGAAGAACTTGGGGTCGGCGTCGCTGCGCACCATGTTGTTCGCCTGCGCGCGCACGATATTCTTCATGTCCACGTCCGTGAAGTAGTTGAACGAGTCGATGTGCTGCTTGACGAGGCCGCGCAGCTGGAGGAAGTATGGCAGCAGCTTCCATTTATCCTGCACGCTGCCCACAGGCTTCTCGAGCTCCGCCGCCTCCGCCGCGCTGAGCCCCATGGCGGACGCGCCAGGCGCGGACGGTGCCATGCGCGCCGGCCGACTGCTGCGGCGAGCGCTCGCCACCTTCCGCCGCGTCGCCGAATGCGTCCAGCCGCCAGTCGATTTTGGCGTTTGGGTCGCTCCCGTCGCTCGCGCCTGGTGGTTGGCAGCCGGGAAGTTACGACGAACAGCTATGTTTTAGGAGATGGAGATCAATTTTAGCGTAAAACGCGGACGGTTTGGCTGCCATTCAAGTGGTCCACACTGCGCGGACAACGTGAAGTTGTGTGATCGGTAGAAAATGACGCATTTGGAATGGAATGCGAGCGTCGCAACCTCGTGAGGACGCGGCGCAGGCGACAGTTCAGCGGGACGTGGAGCGCCGAGCGCGACTGCCAAATGGCTACGCCACGGTCGCCTTGGCGCGCAGCAGCGCGAGCAGCTCCTGGTTCAGCGCCGACTGCGCGCGGAGCACGTCCAGCAGTGCCAGGCGCTCTTGCGACTGCTGCTCGGCCTCCTTCATCTGCCACGCAAGGCGCTGCTCCTCGATCTCCAGGCGCCGCTCCTTGATCTGCAGCTCGCGCTCGCGAATGTCCAGCTCCCGCTTCGGTTCGGTCTTGACCGGCGCGACCGGTGTCGGGGTTTGGGCGGGTCTGCTCGGCGGACGGCCCCTCGTAGCCGCGACGGAGCGAGGAGGCCGGCCGCGACCTCTTTTCGAAGGAGCCGCGACCGTCTCGGACTCAACCTGCCGCTTGATACCCGTGTACGGAGGCATGCGGCGGGCTCTCACCGCCGGCGCGCTCGGAGAGACCTCCTCGGGCTCGCCCTGGCTTGAGAGATCAATGGCGCGCAGCTGCTGTTGCGCCTCGATCAGCGCCTGCTTCATGCGATCCTCGCGGCTCACTCCCCCGTTCGCGGGCTCGCTTTTTCCCTTATTCATGAAATGCAGGTCCACCTGCGATGGCAATCACGGCGAGGATCAGTACCGCAGAGGAAGCGAGCCGCGCACCAACGCACCCTCGACACGCACCACGTTCAAGAGAATAGCGAGCAGCTTGCCGCGCATCTTCATCTCCTTGGGCGTCCCGGCGCCGCGCAGACTCGCGGTCTCGCCGCGCCGGAATGCATCCAGCAGCACGTCGACGCGCCGCTTGACGATCGTGCAATCCAGCGGCGCCTCGCCCTTCATCTCCGTGCCCGCCTCCTTCAAGCGCTTCTGCACGGACAGCGCCACGGCGTCCCACGCGTCGCGCGTATTGCCGTACCCGGCAGCCCACGGGAAGTGCGTGATGACCTCGCTCAGCAGCACGAGGTCGTAGCGCGGTCGGAACCGGAACAGCCGCCGCTTCTTCGTGCCCTCCTCGCCCGTCGCAGCTGCCGCCGCGACCGCCGCCTGCGCCGCGAGCTTCGTCCCCGCGGCCGCCTCTCGACCAGCCAGAGGCGCCGCCTTGGGCGCGCCGTCGGCGCCGACCGCTTCGCGCGAAGCCATCGTCTCGCTCCGCTCGGCTCCCCTTTCGTTCTCGTTTTCGAATTTGAACCGCGCAACGAACGGGACGGCACTTCACTGCGATTCAGTAAAGTATCCGCAGTCCTTCAATAGCCCCTCAGTGTGTCTCCCCGTATACTCGACTAATTCTTGGTGCCAGTCCCTGGATAAGTGTACGGCATCGCCGCGCTCACCTCGCAATGCTGCCCAAGCAGCTCGCGCGCGGCGCCGGCGCTCGCGCCATGAGCGCCGCGGCCGCCGGAGCGGGCGGCGAGGCGGCCGCCGCGAGGGGTTACCAGGCGTTCGGCTCGTTCCACTCGCAGTCGGCCGAGGCGCTGTTCGCGGCGCCCCCTGCCGCGCCGCCGGCGTTCCTGCCGGCGCTGCCGGCGGACGCGCGGCTGGACCTGCGGCCCGGCGGGAGCCGCGCGAACGCCGCGCTCTTCGCGCTCGACCTGGAGCGGTGGGCGTTCCTGAACCACGGCGCGTTCGGCGCGCCGACGCGGTTCGCGAGCGAGGTGGCGGCGGCGTGGCGGCAGGCGGCCGACCGCCAGCCGCTGCGCTTCCACGACCGCGAGCTCTTCGCGCACATCGTGGCGGCCATCCGCGCGCTCGCCGCGACCATCGGCGTGCGCGACCCGCGTGAGCTCGTGCTGCTGCACAACGCCACGTCTGGGCTGCACGCGGTGCTGGACTCGCTCCTGCGGCCGGCGCGCGCCGAGGCGGAGACTGAGGCAGAGACTGAGGCGGGCGAGGACGAGGACGAGGAGGGGGAGGCGGCGGCCGAGCGCGTGGTCGTCTGCTTCAGCACGCGCTACGGCGCCGTGCGCAAGATGATCCGCGCGGCCGAGGAGGCCGCGGGCGGCGGCGTGCGCCTCGTGGAGGTGCCGCTCTCGCTGCGCGAGTCGCTCGACGACGCCGCGGTGCTGCGCAAGCTGCGGCAGGCGCTCGAGCGCGAGCCGCGCGCCGTCGAGCTCGTCGTGGTGGACCACGTGTCGTCCAACACGGGCGTCCTGCTGCCCGTCGACGAGATCGTGCGCGAGTGCCACGCGCGCGGCGCGCCCGTGCTCGTCGACGGCGCGCACGCGCTGCTCAACCTCGAGCTGGACGTCGCGCGCATCGGCGCCGACTACTACGTCGGCAACTGCCACAAGTGGTTCTGCGCGCCGCGCGGCGCCGCCTTCCTGCACGTCAACGCGCACAGCGCGCTGGGGCGCGCGGCGGCCGCCCCGATCCGCCCGCGAGTCGTCTCGCACGGGTTCTTCGACGGCCTGCAGAGCGCCTTCATGTGGACCGGGCTGCAGGACTACAGCGCGTGGCTGTCGCTCCCCATGTGCGTCGACTTCTGGCGGCTCCAGGACGCTCAGCGCTGCCGCCAGCACATGCACGCGCTCGCGCAGGACGCCACGGAGCTGCTGTACCGGGCGTGGGGCATGCGCGAGGAGCTGGCGCGCGCGCGGCGCTTCCCGAGCCACAAGCGGCACGCCATGCGCCTCGTCAAGCTGCCGACGGCGCGCGCCGTGCTCGGCGTCGACACGTCGCGCGCGGCCACGTCGGCGGACGCCAAGCACATCCAAGACGCGCTGCACGAGCGCTTCCGCATCGAGGTGCCCGTCAAGTGCGTCGACGGCGAGCTGTTCGTGCGCATATCGGCCCACGTGTACAACACGCTGGACGACTACGCGCGGCTCGCGCGCGCCGTGCTCGAGTGACCCGCGTCCGTCCGTCCGTCCGTCCGTCCGTCCGCCTGTCGGTCCGTCCGCCTGTCGGTCCGTCGCTCGCCCCCGCGGGAGCCGGGAGCCGGGAGCCGGGAGCCGGGAGGCGCGCGGCATTCCCCAAAAGGCGCTCGTTGCGCGAGTAGGTCGCTTGAGTCGGAAAGATACCCGCGCTTGCCCGGACGCGCCGGCCATGGCGCCGCCGCCCCGCCGCGCGCGCCTGCTGGCGCTCTTGTCGCTCTCGCTGGCGCTCTCGTGTCTGTCGCGCTCAGCCTCCGCGCTCCCGGCCGGCCGCGCGCGCGACCCGTTCAGCCGCGACCGGCACGTCCGCGCCGAGCTCGCCGCCGTCTCCCCCGGGACTCCCGGCTCGGCGTCCGTGGTGCTCCATTGGCAACCGCTCGGCAACGAGCTGGACGCCGTCGGCGTCGACCCGGCGCGCGGGTCCGCGACGGCGTCCGCGCTCGGGAACGGCGAGGCAGTGGTCGCGTACGAAGCGCAGTACTCGGCGTCAGGCTCGGGCGAGTGGGTCACGCTCTCGGACACCGTCACGGGGCTCGGCCACGGCCACGGCCAGGCGACAGACCTGCACGAGCGGCAGCTCATCCTGACGCGCGCCGACCCCGGAGAGACCATCTCGGACGGCTTCTTCCGCCTCGCGCTCGCGTTCGCGGGCTCGAGCGCGCTCAACGCGGAGCAGCGCGCCGTCACGCCGCGCATCCCGTTCGACGCGACCGAGGCGCAGATGAAGGCGGCGGTCGAGGCGCTGGACCTCGTGGAGCAGGTCCAAGTGTTCCGCCGCGCCGCGCCGGTCGGCACCGGCGCCTACGAGTGGACCGTCGTCTTCGATCGCGTCGTCACCAAGTCGGCGGCCGGCGAGCCGGAGAGCGGAGACCTGCCGCTGCTGGCGCTGTACGCCGAGACCATCTCGGCCCCGTGGAGCGGCGCGGGCGACCAAGTCGCGGTGCAGTCGCTGCGCGAGCGGCAGCGAGACCGCGTTGTGTGCGCTGCGGCGTGCCGACTCGACCTCCCGGCGCTCCCGACGGGCGTGGCGTACGCCTTCCGCGTCCGCGCGCGCTTCTCGACGCTCGGGTGGAGCGAATGGAGCGCGGCGAGCGAGCCGCTCGAGACCCCAGCCACATGTGCGTACACCGTTTTCTCGTTGGCGAGCGCGCGCCTCGACCCGCGAGCCTGACGCCGAGGCTGACGCAGTGGCGCCATCGGCTCCGTCGTCGCCCGAGCTGGTCGTTGCGACGGCCTTGCGGCTCAAGATCCGCTGGCGCTCTCCGCCTCGGTCCGACGCGGCTCGCTTCCCGGTGCTTTCGTTCCGCGCGCAGCAGAAATGCGGCGCGGAGCTCGTCTGGACGACCATATCGGACGCCATCGCGCCTTCGCTCACCGTCTACACGTCGCTAGCCTCGCTGCCACTCGCGCCGAACGCGAGCTGCGCGTTCCGCGTCGCCGCCGCCAACGCCAACGGCCAAGGTCCGTTCAGCGAGCCGTCGCCAATGTACTCGACGCTCGCGACTGCTCCTGCGCAGGTCGAGGCTCTCCGTCCTACGCACGAGTCGCTGCCAGTACCGGCGACTCAAATCGAGTGGCAGCCGCCAGAGGCCACCGGCGGCAGCGAGATCCTCAGCTACGACGTGCAGTATCGCGAAGCGGACTCGACAACGTGGGTCCAAGGCGAGCGCGTCTCTCCTAGCCGGTCGGGCGAGCTGCAGCGGTGGAACTTCACGGACCGAGCCGCATGGCGACCGTACACGCAGTACATTGTGAGAGTTCGTGCCGTCAACGGGGTCGGCGACGGTCCTTTCCGCTCCACACCGGCGTTCCTGACGCCATACCGAGCGCCGCTGGACAGCAGGAGCGGCGAGAGGAAGAGCTCCGTGACTCCGAGCGCCTCGATCCCTATCGTCTCCATGGGCGGAGACGGAGCAGCCGCTGGGAACGCGATCGACCGCTACTACGTCCACGGCACAGGCGGCGGCGGCATTGATCTCGGAGACGGGCAGCACGGCGCCGTCCTCGTATTCCCTGTCACTCTTGGTGGCGAGCGACTAGCAGAGAGATCCTTCTTCTTCGCGAGCGCGGGACAGCGCTACCGCGTCCCCGACTGCACCGGCACCGCGGACTCTCTGGACCGCGGCGCTCTGACGTCGGCGGACAAGACCCGCGTTGTCGCGATCGACGTCTACGCCTGGGGGGCTGGCGGCGGCAGCGGCCGCAAGTATGCAAGCGCGCTCGCGTCCGACGACGACATGTCCAAAGGCGGCGGCGGCGCCTTCGTGCGAGCCCAGTTCGCTGTGTCGCCTGGAGACTGGGTGGACGTGATCGTCGGCGGCGGTGGCGCTAGCAGCAGCAGCAACCGCGGTGGATCGGGAAGCGGAGGCTTCCATGGCGGTGGAGACGGCGGTCGAGGTGATTTTTCGGGAGGTGGAGGTGGCGGCGCGTCCGAGGTGCGCATCAACGGGAAGACTGTGCTGGTTGCCGCCGGCGGCGGCGGAGGAGGAGCGACAGACTACTGCTGCGCTCACGGCGGCGCTGCGGGAGGAGCTCGGCCTGCTGCCTCGGAGATTGCTCGAGCTCAAGACGGCCAGTTCCCGGACGCGAGAGCGATCCCTCTGGACATCTCGGCGTCGGCGGACACCGCGTCGTCAGTGACGCTCTTTGGGCCGCGGAACGAGTATCACTCGCTCAATGTCGAGGGCGACGACCGCGATGCCACGGGTCTCCCGGCTCGTCATCAGCACTTGGACTACGGCTTCGCAGGTCCGCATGCCGACTACTCGATGATTGCCACTGGCGGAGCAGGCGCCGAGTCGGGCCGGCCTGGAAGCGCCGGGCAAGCCGGCTCGCTTCAATACTCGCGAGCGGGGAAAAGCGTATGGAGTAGCGTGGACAATCCGGTCGGCTCTGTAATGGAGATTGCGGCGCCGCTGATAGCCTCGTGGCCGACCAGCGGGCAGCGAGGACGTGGCGGACACGGTCAAGACGGCAAAGACGCGGGCGGAGGTGGTGGCGGCGGGTATTTCGGTGGTGGAGGTGGAGGAGCAGGCATCGACGGTGCTGGCGGCGGCGGCGGAAGCAGCTTCGTGTCGATCAACGACTTGTTCCAGCCTCATGGGGCGTCACGCCGCCGGATCCTGACGCTGGATACGAGCGGACAGAGCGTCTCCAACCTCTTGGTAGCGCCAGTGTCATCGACAAGTGTGCAGCTACGCTGGAGGAACCCAGTGTTCGGATTCGCGCAGCAGCTCGATGGGTTCACGATTGAGATGGCCAACCGCTCCATGAATGAGGACTTTCGCTTCATGCGGTTCCTGCGCGCTTCCGACGGGCATCAAGCCACCAACACGACGATAACAGCGCTCGCGCCAACGGCAACGTACCGGTTCCGGGTGAGACCGGCGTTTCCCGACGGCTCCGGACTGTTCAGTCAAGCGGTGAGAGTCTCAATGCCGCCGTCTCCGACGAACGAATGGCATCGAGTCAATGGTGACAACGACGTTCGCAGCATCTTTGGACTCCAGGAAGAGATCCGCGCGGGGATCCACCTCGCAGACGTGCTGCCACTCCGTCGCGTCCCGTCCGCGCGCCGAGGACACTCGCTGACTGCGTTTGACAGCTACTTGTACCTGTTTGGCGGCCTCTCCAAGGGCTTCGCGTGCGACCGCGCTCATACCATCGAGTGCGTGCAGAACGCCGGCGTCACCAACGAGCTCTGGCGCTTCGACCCTGCAATCAACACGTGGATCGAGGTCACTTCTTCCTCTTTGTCAGCGTCTTCGACCATTCCTCCGCCGCGAGAACGGCATTCCATGGCCGTCGTAAGCGGTCGGATGTTGCTATTCGGAGGCGTCCAGGAGCGGCGAGCAAGCTCGACCACCAGCGTAATCTCCACTCCGGCGCTGAGCGACCTATGGGAACTGTCTCCAACGTCTTCGACTCGCCGGACCATCACGTCTCTCCGCGATCTCGAGCAAGGTCTGCGCATTGTGGATGGCGCGGAGCTGTTTACAGTAGGATACGCTGGCGTCACGCCAGATATGTGCGTTGTGGAGCTGAAGGTGGATCTCCAGATCACGCACGCATGCCTGCATTCAGTCAAGATTGAGCTGCTCGGTCCAGGGCCATCGACGTTCCCCCAGCGACAGCAGTCAGCCATGTTTCCCGTCGACTCGCAGGCGCGAGATACTCGTTGGAGCGACCACGATGGGTTCACGACGGGAGACAAGCGCGCAACGCCAAGTGTCCCAACCACACGATCATTCTCAGTCGTGCTCCAGACCCCGGAGTCGGCTCCCGACCGCGCGCAATGCGTCGCAGGGACGCAGACGCTGAGCTTTACCTCGTCCAACTCGGCTAGCCTTGAGCCGTTGTCTGTGTTCCATCAGCTATCCGTCACTGGCGGGTGGACTCTCAGTCTCTCGGACACGATTACTGACGGACACGAAGGAACGCTCGACAACTGGGATATCACATTCACAGTGGCTCCGTGCGTCCCAACCTTCAGGTGGAAGAACTTAACCGCCGTGGTGACTGGCGGCGCACCGTCGCCGAGGTTCGCACACACGGCGATTGTATTCCAGAGCAGCATGTTCATCTACGGCGGACGCAATGGCTCGAACGGCAAGGTCCTGAACGATCTGTACCGCTTGGACTACGTGGCGGAGACCTCGGCGGCGAAGTGGACTAGGCTCGCGCCTCTAGTCTCCTCGACGTCGGTTGCGGAAGAGAGACGCTTCCACAGCGGCCGCAGTATCCTGCTCACGCCGTTCGAGCTGCTCGCAGTGACGAAGGGCCTCCGGTCTCCACGCCAGATCTCAGGCATCACCAGACACTTTGACAGCGGCACGTATGTCGGCCGAAAATCAGTCGCGCAGCCGAGACAAGGCTGGAAGCGCCTTGAAGGCATCAGTGTGAGAGACATGGACGATATCAGCCCAGCACCGCGGTATTGGTCGTCGATGGTCTACATGTCATGGGCTGGCAGGCACCGCATCTTCATGTTCGGCGGGCAAGACGATACCGCCTTGATGGACGACTTCTGGCAGCTGGATCTCGCCCTGCTAGCGGAGCAGGAACCTCCGGACCGAGTAGTGCAAAGCCGCGAGGAGATCTGCGACTGGCGCATGGCAAACGCCGGCGTGTTCGCCTCGGAATGGGCGGCGGCGTGTGGAGCGAACAGCTCGGCCGTCACCGCTGGGCAAGCGAAAGAGTGCGATCTGGACGACCTCCTGCTCTTCGCCTGGTGCCGCGAGTACCACCAGACGTTGGTGTTGTGAGGAAACAGCGGATGCAGTTGCCCAAGCCGCCACTCTGTCGATTGATATAGCGAGCAACTCATCCGTCGTCGCCGTCCTCGGCAGACTCGTACTCGATGATGTGGCGATCGAGAGGGCCGAACACTCGCTCAAGCTCCACCAGCACTGCTTCCAGCACGTTGTCCGCTTGGTGTGGAGGAAGAAACTCGTCACCGCTGGACTTGGCAATCGTGATCAGAGCCGGAGGGTGCGAATGGTTCAATGAGTGAGCCTCAAGGAAGCGACCAAAGCGCTCGACTCGCTCCGCGATCTCGTCGCTCGAGCTCTCATGATGCGGCAGGTCCATGTTCGGCCCAGCCCAGGCGATCACGCGCTCGACCTGTTCCTTGCTAAGCGCGCCGATGAAAGTCGAGAACTCACGTAACAGTCTTGCGGCATCGATGTCGCTTGGGTAGAGCCCGATCAGGTTGTCCGTGATGATTTGCATGCGTAAGGAGGCGTCGTCACCTCGCTCGATGTCTCTCATTGCGGCCAGAAATGTACGACGCTCATGGAGACGCTCGTCAACGGTCATTTCCACGTCGGCGCGCTTGTATCGAAGGCGAGAGAACACTTGTGCGACGGCCGTGAGGTCTGCCGCGTTGAATTCGCTCTCCAGCTCTGCCGCAATGAGAGACGCGAGTGTGGATGTGAGTAAGTTGGTCGGGCAGCAGGCAAACATAGAAGACCAACAACCTTGACGGAACGGGTTCCAGGTCGAGAAATAGTCCAGATCAATGTCCAGGACGTACGCCTTGCACTCTTGCCTCGCGCGCTCCAGAGCCTCCGTGAGTACTGCAGCTTGGTCGGCGTCGGCGCTGTCGTCCGCCTCCATCTCCGTCACGAACAAGTGCCACGTCCTTCGGGTCGCATCCAAACACCGACTCAGCAGCTAATTCCATCAACTCTGTGGTGCGCACGGTGACCCACATACCGTCTCGAGTCGACCTCTAGGTCGTCCACAGCGCTGTAGAGCTCGTCGTCGAGGAAGTGCGGCAGCGGACAGGTGAGCGCCATACTGCCTGGGAGCATCGCAGACAAACGTCAGCGTCGTAGCAACGCCATCTTCCACTCATCGATGAGTCGGATACGCCACTGACCATCCGCCACGCGCTTCCCGATTGTAATCTCGCGGTAGGCGCCAATTGGCATCTATCCGCGCCAGTGTGAGCGCTTGGGTAAATGCGGATGCAATTGCGTTAGGCAGCGACGCACCTGAGAGGCCCACGGAGACTTGATCCACGTGACCTGCCTCACGTGTCCCTCGAGCACGAGTGGGAGCAGGAACTCTGCGATCCCTGAACGCTTGGTGCACGGGAAGCAAGTCAAGGCGAGCGCGCGAGCCGTCAGGGATGGAACTGCGTGGCCGACACGCATCACTCTCGTCTTCGCTATCATCGGAGCTGGTCCGCACCAGACACAGACTCGTCCAGCATGGCGTACAGCGTCTCAGGCTGGAACACGACGGCTGCATTCGCAGACCGAGGGAACGACAGGTCCGGATGCGCGTCGACGTGGACGACGTGCACGCCGTCGAAGGGGAGCCGCCGGCGTCGGATGGCCTGCACACTCCGCGTCAGCAAGCGAGCGCCGCGGCCGCGCAGAGCCATCGCAGTGCCGCCACGAACGCGCGTCATGGCCGACGGACCGCACGCACCAGGTGGATCTCTGGTAGCACGTGGTGGTGGTCGTCCGCGATCACGACCGTCAGCGCCATGCCTATCCGGCGCCAGCAGGTCGTGGCAGCAGTGCGACGATGCAGATTTGGGTCCATCGGGAAAGTGTGTGTGCGACTGCTCTGAATGGTCAACACTCCGTTACCGCTGACTTCACTTTGAAGCATACTATTTCCGAGATAAAGTGGGAGTGTTGGAATGATGGTGTCACTCGATGCTGCACACACTCCGGTAGTAGATGTATGCCACAAGAAGGGGAATGAATGCCATATGAGAGGTTTTCGAGAACGTTCCGACCATACCAAACTCAAGTACAGGGAAAAACGCGCCATCAAAATCGGACAAAGGGCTCACGCGCGGAGCATTCGACTAGCGATCGCCGGCGTTGGCGCGTTGACGGACGCGACGCGCGACGCGCAGGAAGCGAGCGAGCAAGCGGGCAGAGTGGCCCTCCAGACAGAGGGAGGCGTGTGGCAGGCGGGAGGCAACCCCGCTCCTCTTCCAGCGCCGCACAAGCCATGAACGTGCCTGGGATCGCGCAGTTCGGGCTCGTGGTGCCAGGTCGGCCGGTGGTGACCGACTTCCGGTGGGTCTTGCCGCCTACAGCCGCCTGCAGCCGCGACCAACTGACGACGAGGCTCGCGTCGCTATCGCTGTGTGTGTGTGTGTGTGTGTGTGTGTG